>LOJH01023469.1:0-19491 GCA_001685095.1 Ellobius talpinus | reverse complement strand
CCCTCTTCTGGCCTGCAGGCAGACACGCAGACAGAATATTGTATACATAATAAAAATAAATAAATAAAAGATTTTTTAATGTAATCTTTTCTCATTTTACATAGCTCTCCCTCCCCTCCTCCCACCCTANCTTAGTCTTTTAAAGGTATGTTCTCAGACTAACTTTCTGAGTAGGATTTAAGTTTGTAGTAAATAAGCAATATATATATAAAGTATAAAATGAACCCGGTGGCGCACACCTTTAATACGAGCACTCAGAAGGCAGAGGCAGGTGGATCTTTGTCAGTTAAAGGCCAGCCTGGTCTACAGCACAAGTTCCAGGACAGCCAGGACTACACAGAGAAACCTGTCTCACCCCCTCCAAAAGAACCCCCAAAGTTTAAAATGATCTTTCCATAATAAAGCATTACTCTTCATGGTTTCAACACACATGTCCATAATGAATTAACAGAAAGGTACTGCTTCTCTAAAGTGGTATTGGTGTTGGTATTGGCAGTCATTCGAACATGCATTTCCTTGACTTATGCTTTGCTATGTTTGAAGTAGATAGTTTCCAATGGACCTGTGTTTTCTAATGATGTTAATTGTTTTTCTTCTTAGCTCGATCTGTGCTGGACCCAGCCACTCGCCGTAAGTCCCTCAGCTTGGTGGTTTATGAGTGCTCTATCTAGTACCGCAATATGTGGCCCTGTAAGGGCTTATTTTCAAGCAACACAGGCAGTTTGTGTGACCAAACCCTGAAAGAGAAGTTGAGTTTTAAAATTATCAACTACCATTTGTTGGGCGGCCTTGTATCATAGGTTCTTCATTGCCAATGGGTGTTTACTCTGTGTTTGGGTTGCAGCCTTGAGGTGTGAGCACAGCCCATGAGACTGAATAGGAGAGCCAGCTGCAGCTTGAACCTGGATGTATGGGAGGGCCGAGCTTTTACTAATCCTGATTTTGATGTACTAGGCATGCAAAGGAGCAATTAAAAAGCCCCAGGCACCCAGAAATTTAAAGATAACTTTGAGGATGATTAAATAAGATCTGCCTTGCTCAGCAAGATCATATGGCAAAATCCACTTCTCTCAATAGTTGGCTCATTCCCCAGGAGGGTCTGAGTTGCGTTCTTGTGTCTTTTTATTTCAGGGGGCTTGGCTGCCTTTCTTCCTTGCTTGGTTTTTTGATACCCTTGGGGGGGGATAGTTCTAGAGATTTAAAAATTGTGTATTTATTTTTAAATATGTGTATTGCTCTTGTTATATTATTTTTTCATATGTATGATGCTTTGCATGTACATATGTACATTACATGTGTTGTGCTCAAGGAGCCTAGAAAAGGGCATGTGATCCCTTGGAACTATAGTTACAAGTGATATGAGCCACCATGTGGACACTGGGAATTGAACCTGGATCCTCTGGAAAAGCAGCCAGTGTTCCTAATTGCCAAGTTGTCCCTCTAGCCCCTAACTAAGTATACCTTAATGATATAAAATATATATTTCTATGTATTGTTTGCAATCTAAAACAAACTGATTATGAAATCCTATTAGTTCATTTTCTAAAGGAATCTCAAATCTATTTCTGTTCTCCCCGAAGCTACAAAGCCTCCCAGGTACAAATGTGGAATCTCAAAAGCATGCCCTGAGAAGCATTTTGCTTTTAAAATGGCCAGCGGAGCAGCCAACGTCGTGGGGCCCAAGATCTGCCTAGAAGACAACGTGTGAGTATTGGATGGCTCAGGACGCGAAGGGCTTGTATTGAGTGACAGCTGGTAGACTTACACTTCTGAAATGCTTTTATTATTGTATTATTGTATGACCTCCCCCCCAGTGCATTAAGAGAGTGACCAAGAAACCTGACTTTTATTTGGCTTTGTGTAAGGATAAATGTGGCTATTTCATTTTGATTTTTAAATACTAAGAAAAAATTTGATTCATTTAAATTTATTTAAAAAAATTCTTCACACATAGTTTGAGTATTTCAAGTGTTCAGTGGCTCCTGGGGGCTCTTATTTTGGTTTCTTTGGGTTTTGTTGTTGTTATTGTTGTTTTGGGTTTTTTTGTTTTGTTTTGTTTGTTTTTGAGCATGGTTTCTCCGTATAGCCTTGACTGCCCTATAACTCAATGTGTAGACCAGGCTGGTATTGAACTCACCAGATATCTGCCTGCTTCTGCCTCCCGAGTGTTGGGATTAAAGGTGATTACCACCCGTGCCAGGCTCTCCACAGGGCTCTTGACCACAAATCCCACATAAAAAATACTTGGTCAGAACAAAGTTCTGTTGACAGCTTTCCCAGAGCAATGAATGTGTCACATTATAGGCCAGTGTCTTTCATTTTTGATACTCGAGTACTGCTTGCTGAGGTATGAAATGACCTGGCAGTCATGGTGGGCCTGTTGTACTCAGACTGCTCTGGGTTGAGCTGAGTGGCTCCCTGGTGGGGATGTTTTACACAGGATGCATGTAGGTTTGTCACCCTGCCTGGCCATAAGTTCCTACTCTGAAATTGAAAACCTGCCTTTGGTTGCTTTTCATCTGATTGTTCAGGAAACTCGGGGCATGAGCTCATTTAATAATGGATATGCTCTCTGGCTGTGTAGACCGAAGACGAACATGATACACAGTCACAGCAGAAACTGGGCCTTTTCTCCCAGCTTCTTATGCATGAATCTCAAACAGAGCTCTTAAGTTAAATTTGCAGTGAACAACGGAAGAATTAGCCACATGGGGCAACAGTTTCTTGCAAAATTGATGCTCATTTAGCTCTGTCCATTCCTGTTCTTTCCCCCAGGCTAATGGGAAGTCACTGCCAAATCAGCTACCTTCTGACTTTTCATTACCCCAATCTGTTTATTGACACAGCAAAGCACGTGGGTTTAGGAAGTTTCTGGGTTTTTAAAGACAGTTCTTTCTCCCTTGCTTTACTAAAGAGTCCATGTCTGAGTCTGAATAATGGGATAAAGGTTGGTTTGGAATACCTCACCCACAGACCATTGTCTGACGCCTACTCCGTCTCTTTGAAGCATGGAAGTTGAATGCAAGGAAGGGATCAAACACTTCTAAACACTGCTTTCCACCCACACTTTAGAAGATAGATAGAAGATAAATGCTTCTTGGGAGTAGGGCTCAGCATAATTGTGCCAGGCTGGGAGCCAGATTCTTTGATTCTAGCATGGTAGTCATGTCATGTAGGATTTGCCCTGCACAGTAGTTTTACCAAAAAAAAAAAATTAAGGTTGCCCACCTATCAGCTGCATTTCAAGAATCATTCTACTTTTCCCATGAAAGATTAATAATTGATAAAATTTTATAGTTAGGCTTCAGAACATGACACTGGTCTTCGTGGAAGGGCTTCATAACTGGTCAGGGATCTCCAATGGGATCCTGGAGGGACCGAGTCCAGTGAGTGAGGTATTGGAAGTGAGGGGAAAGGGTCTAACTTTAGATTGAGTGTTGTGGATTGGTTCTAAGACACTGAGTGTGATCTAAGAACCTAGAGATCAGGAGACAGCCGAAGGCAGAGCAAAAATGTCTGAATATCCCAGACAGGGGCCCATGCTCAGGTCATAGGGGAGGAAAGTTCAGGAAGGGAGTGAGCCAGACCACACAAGAACTTCTGAACAATGCAGATAAAGGATTGAGGTCATTTTCTAAGTGTGCTGAGAAAGTTTTCCCACTTACTGCCTTACGATCTCATTTGTATTGAAAAGCGAATTTCGCAGATATATAAAATGACTCATGTAGTAGAATAAAGCCGTCGCTAGTTGACATGGTGGCTCTACTCATAATTTTTATTTTATGCCTGTCTATCTACCCTACAAAATGTGCAGGTGTATAATAAAAATACGTGTGTCCTTGCACCCAATCTGAGTCCAGGAGCTCACTGTGGAGATAGACAGCCGCTCTAGATTGCTGTGAACGGCAGGGCTAATTTTGTTCCCTGCTGTATATTTGTTATTTGTCATCGCTGTGGAGCTGTTGAATATTTTCACTGCTCAGCTCCCTCCAAGATGTTTAGAGTAGCCGGAGCTGGTGGCGGGTATGGGAAGCAAAGCTGTATATGAAAATGTACAGGGTTTATGCCGTTTCCTTTAGGGTGTTTTTGCCTGAAGGTATGTGATTGGCCAGAGGGCCTTCCCAGTTATAAAGAACAAAGTATTCTTTATTTTAATTGTTGTGACTACTCTTGATGTGTTTGGTTTCTTTGGCTGTTTTTCATTGATTGCAAGCTTCCCTTGTTTGATCTGTTTAAAACTTGGTAGGTTGCTGCCCTCTTGTGGGAAGCCTGTGTGACACTGTGCTTATTGCTGCCTTCCTTTCTTTGCTCTGTGATGAACTTAAGTTTATTGGAATAGAAAAGTGTGTTCCAAGATGATCTCTGCTTGGAATGTCACTGGAGTTTGACTATTAACCAACACGTTAGCTACAACCATTCCTTTTAGGGACCACTGATGGAAGTTACATGTCTAATGTGCTTCCGCAGAGTCTGGAGCGCTCCTCTTCTTCCTGTGGTGAAGCTTATGTCGGTCTACTGTGTATGCTCATGGCAAATTCTTTTGTTTAAACAGCTGGGAGATGCAGTTGACATGCCTGTACTTTCCTCTTCTGCACTGTGCAGTCAGTGGTTTGTAGTGTGATTCATTGTTGTGTACAAACTGTGCCGTAGTCATTTTAGGCTTTTTCTTCCTTCCTTCATTCTCTTATGGCTATCCTTACCCCCTGTCTCTAGAACGCTGGGATTGCAGTCCCAGCATAGAACCTCACCACACTTCCAAAATAAGCTGTGCGCTTTGACTCTGGCCCCTCTTTGTTTCCATTCTACTCCACACCAAGTCCTAAACCACCTTGTCTGCTTCTGTCCCTGCAGACTGGCTTGTTTGTGATGTTTCATAGATGTGTTATCTGTGGTCTTCAGGAACTGGCTTTTTCCCTTGATATAATGTTTTCAAGGTTCATCCAGCTTGTAGCACGTATCAGTTAATTCTTTTCACGGATGAATGATTTCCCATTACAGATAGACCTCATTTGCTTTGCCCTTTATCAGTTGGTAGATGTATGAGTTATTTCCACTCTGACTATCAAGAGCAGTGTTTCTGAAACATTTCTTTGCAGATTTTATGTGGATGTGTTTTCACTCTCTGTATTTGTACTGGATGGACTTTTCTTTCTGATAGCTGTCTGGCTTTTTAAGGAATTGTCAGATTGTTTTTCAAAAGTGACATCATCGGTTGACCTTTGTACCAACAGTGTGTGAAGTCCTGGGTCCTCCATTTGCCTATGCATCTAATAGGAGTGAAGTTGTAGCTCATTGAGTCCATGATTTGTGCCTCCTTAGTTGTTAATAATGTCTTACATTCTTTAAATTCACCATAGAGAAATGTCCACCCAATCTTCTGTTGTTTTTAAAATTGATTGATGATTATTTGTAATTCCTCCGTGGGTTGTTTGTATACTTTCTTACTCTTTTACTTTCTATTACCTATATCCTTGTATTTACAATGAATTTATTACCATCATTATGTAATTGGTTCTGTTGTAGCCAATGGTTCCTCTTCTGTCTTTGTGTTACGGTATGTTGGCGCAATTGTTAAAATTATATTCCCTGCAACCACAGCTCAGTTCTAGATACGAGTTTGGTGGGAATCAATTGACACCTGTGTGAGTTAGTTGGCTATGAGAAATGTATGATAAAGTATTGTGTGTTTTTTTTTTTTTTGCAAAATTGTGTGTTACATGTTTTATCAGGAAAATTTGCAGTATAGTAATGTGCGCACAGTGGGGCCCCTCTTCCAGCACACACTGCCAAGGACATTGCTACTACATTTAATTCTATTAATTTAATGCTACCTATAAATTTTGGTTTAATATTCAATAAAATAAACTGATAGCAGCAAGCCAGTGTGCCACTGTGCCCTCCACCCCACTGTCATCTGTCATTACGGTCTGTTGGCTGCAGCGAGAAAGTTTATGTTAATAATCACTAGGAAGATAGGGAAATGTTCACAGTGAGGTGACATGGGCATGACAATTGTCCATTACTCCTCCAGCTTCAGACTTTAAAGTGTCTATAGAGAATGTGACTCCATTTCCTGTCACGGTGTCACAGTGACCCTGCGGAGGTGGGGAAAAGAGGGTGTGTTTGGCTCCTTGCGAGTGGTGGGGATCAAGCCCTGTAGATTGCTCAGGTGGCACTGCACAGAATGAGGCAGAGCAGTAACACTGTCGTTGAGCTATAATGTTGTTATTTAAAAGGCTTTCCTTTTATTTTTGTGTGCCTGGGTGTGTGCACATGAGTGCAGGCATTGATGGCAGCCAGAGACATCAGATCCCTGTAGCTGCAGTTAGAGGAGGTTGGGAACCTCCTGACGTGGGCGTTGGGTCTCTGTATGAGTGGTACATGTCCTTAACTACTGAACTCTCTCTAGCACCAGTGTACCTTTATGTGTAGTTTTTGATTTTATGAAGTATTATTTGAGTTGACGTTATAGTTGATCCAACTTATGGCTGTCTTTGATATAGTAAGTTTTTAATTTGCTGAGCTGAGTGTTTGCTATATGTATAATATTTTGCATTGTATTTGTGTGACATGTGTCCATATACTATCTAATTCTAATGAGTTTGTCTTCTTTTCCTCTAGTCTGATGAGTGGTGTCAAAAACAATGTTGGAAGAGGAATAAATGTTGCCTTGGTAAATGGTAAGAATAATTATTGTACTTTATTGATGTAATCAATGGGTGTATGTATGCCCCGCACTAAAATTTACCCTTGACACCAGAGTAGAAAGCACCACTCAGTACTGAAGCCTTCCCAACAAGGATACCCTCTTGTCCAAACCATTGCAGATGGAGACTTGGAATCTCCTAGTGGGTAGCATGTTTTCTTGGGCATATTGCAGCCATGTGCGTTGTGTGGCGAGCTTCTTGTGAAGCTGCAAGCCACCAACCTGATACTGAATGGATGCAATCTTGCTGCACCTTTCAGAATTCCTACTAAGGAGCTAGGTAGACAGGATTAAGGGTGTGTAAAATGACAAAGGATGGTGGACCGTTAGATAAGTAGAGGGGAAAATAAAGTCATAATTTGTTCTAAGTTTTCAGTACTGTCCACATTCTTCTTAGAGGTTATTTGTGCCCCTAAATTCACTGAATCCTGGACATAGTGAGTGTTACAAAAGTAGATCTTAAGCATCCAGCCCAGGAAGTGCAGGCTGCCTGTGCACTGCTTGCCTCTGCTCAGACACGTGTTTCCTCTAACTCCCTGGGGTGAGTAGACTCTACCAGCAGCGGCGCAGCCAACCCCCAGCAGAGAGAAGCTCTCTTTGCTCTGATTAGAGCAAAGGTAGTATTTATACGACTTTGTACTTTCTTTTCCCCAAGTAAAAATTTTAATGTCTCTTCTATTTAATGGATCTTCAAGATAAAATAAGTGTAAATTTTATTTGGAAACAAGTTTTACTATAGATTGTTGTTTTTGCTCTGATTTAAGTAGCTAATCTCTTTGCTGTAGAGATTATATGTTGGTGGTTAATGTCATGGCTTGATGACCACACATGAAAGTGAAGTGTAGTACGGAACTGATCTGAAGTCAGTGAGGCACAGCTGTATGTATGCTTCAGATCGTAAGTTCTAGAAGCATTCCTTCTGTTGATGAGTTCATGTCCCTTGTTGGGTAAGACCGTTTTTTCTACACTGATATTTCAGTTGTGTGATTTAAACTTAATGTGTATTCTGTCTCTTTCAGGGAAGACAGGGGAGGTACTAGATACCAAATATTTTGACATGTGGGGTGGAGGTATGTACGACTTGCCCTGTGTTCCTGCTGCTGATGCCAAACCCATGTGAGAGAAAGCTGTCACTGTTTGCAGTTCCACTTTGTTTCCCTATGTGTCCACCATGTTTAAGTGGACTGTCGTGTTGCATGTGGTTTGGTTATGGTAGGAAAGTTGCCTGCGATTGAGATTCCAATGAGATTAAAGGACATTAGTGTTCCGTGTTTTCACAGGACAACTGACTAAAAACCCTGACTTGATTTCGATTTCTACCTGAAAGTCAGATCACTAGAAGACCAGTACAACGAGTTCACACAGTTTTAGACTGAAGTGGCTTGCGTTCTCGAAAAGCAATAATCCCATTAATCTATCCTGTTTCTACCTTTGGACTCTACTATTACAATAGCAAACATTTAGAAAATGCGTAGACTTTTCCTTGTAATTTGCTGGACTCGGAACAAGCCACAGATATTTTTCCCTTCCATGTTTGGGAGTCCTAGGAATAGGAAGAGGTCGCCATCAAATACTGGTGAATTTGAAGCAAAGAATGTTACCCAAAGAATGTTACCCCAAAGGGGAATGTTTCTTAAAAAAAAAAAGGAAGAATTTTTTTTCATTATCTTAATTGTGTGTAGATGTGCATCTTTATGTAGGTATGGCCACGTGGGTGCAGGTGGCTGAGGAGGCAAGTGGCACTGGATTCCTGCAGCTGGAATTACAGGCACTGTGAGCCACCCGGGTGTGATGCTGGGAACCAGATTTAAGTCCTCGAAAAGAGTAAAAAGTGGGCTGCTAATGTCTGAGTAGCCTAACCTTCCAGTCCCCAGGATTTCTTTGTCTTTAAGGAAGGCAGGCCAGCCCTGGCATATCTTTTGGCTCCCTGACTTCTTTACATATGCACTACAAGCTAGCTGCTCTCAGGCCTCGAGATGTTTATGTTCAGTTTCCAGACAAGCTAACGTGTCTAATTTTTCTCCAGCTTTTAATAAGACGCTATGTATTATTTATTTAAGCTTTAGAGAATGTTTCATATCTGTCAGACGTATATTAAATTACACCATTCCCATCAATTTTAGATTCTGAGAGCGTAATTGCTCTTAGTATAATTTATAACGTAGAAACTCTTCCATGAAGCTGTTGAAATTGGGCATGTAAACAGAGCTCTGGGATTGCTCTCACTGCCCATCACAGGAACCACATTGCTGCCAAAGACTCTTCCTGGTTCAGAAATAATAGCAGTTTAATGCCATCTCATTTCAATGGTAATGATTTGTTGGCATTTATTTTCCCGCATTGCGCTTACTGTACAATATAATCCTAAATTAGAGAAAAATCTTTGGAATCTTCGATGTTGAAAAAAAAGTTGGGAAGACTTGAAGTAATACAGTTTTGGAGTAGACTTAGGCTTGTGGTCTATAAGGAAAGCTAGCATTGCAGAGAGCTCATGATGGAAAATGTGTTAGTCCACGACCAGTCTATCTGGCGACACCAGTTTGCACTCCCTGAGCTGGGTTATTGGGAACTTCCTGTGTATTGGTTTCCTAAGAGGACCAATGTTGTCCATAATTAGTTTGGCTCTTAGTCACTGTCTGCATTCCTTCCCCCAGTTTGTCACAGAATGGTACACCTAGAAACTCTTTCTAAACCCGCCTTCCTACTGATTAAAAATGTTTTTCAGAGGTCTCTGAGAATTGGTTAAAAGCAGGGCTTCCTTTTCTCAGAAAAGCACCCATATTAACATTTAAGGCCATGCACATTCTAGTCCCCAAAGCCCCACATGGACCTGAGAATCAGGCTTCCTGTGGACTCTAAGCTCAGTTGTGTCTTTCTGAGAGGCCTCTGAGGCCCTCACTTTACAAGTGATATGCTCACATGACTTTCCTGTGGATTTTTATTGGCCCCGATGATACGAGTATGAAAGATGATTCAGAACTGGGAAAGAAAGTGGAGGGACCATATTAAAGAATAAATTTGGTAATTTGGTTTAGTGTTTTTTTTTCCTTCCCTGGGTGGACTTAAAAACCTTGAGCTTTTAAACTTTCCCTAAGATTTGTCTGTCTTACCTTACAATTGTTTTATGGAAACTGCATATGACATTAATTGTATAAATTATTGTGATAGTAATTCCATTATTTCTAAGAAAATCTCTAACCCTTCTTTTTCTTCAGATGTGGCACCATTCATCGAGTTTCTGAAGAACATACAAGATGGAACGATAGTGTTAATGGCAACATACGATGATGGAGCAACCAAGTATGTAAAATTAAAGCCTAACAACTTTTGGAGCTATTATTTACCCTTTAAAAAGCAGTATATTTCCACTGAAAAACAAAATCTATTAAGTTGATAAGGTAACTGTTGATAAGTGCTATCAGTTCTTAAAAATCCTATTTCGTTTCTATCTTTACATATAAAATTTCTTCATGTGTTATGATGAAATTTGAATCACATTTTACACAGTGTTTTATAACTTCCTTTACACTGTAACAGTATTAAACTGTTTTCTCTAACATTTCTTTGTTTTTTGGATTAACATTCTTGAGTAGCTTTTTTATGGCTCTTAGCAGTTTGACCTGTGGGCTCACATTTGTGAAGAGTTTCTTTGTAACTACAAAGGTTTTTATCTAATGAATAACGTTCTTTTACATAATTTTTTCTTTACCTTTGATTATAACATTAAGGTAAATTTCTAAAAGTGAAATTAATGGTCAGGGACATAGATGTGAGGTGTGTGCGTGCATGTGTGTGTGTGCATATGTGTGTATGTATGTATGTGTGTCTGTATACAAGGTATTTTTTTTCTTTTTTCTCTTATGTATATTTTCTTTTATGAGTTATCCTTTGACCATTCAAGTTGATTCATATTGATTTGTAAGAGCCCTTTATATGTTAAGATACTAATGAGTTCCTTTATTAAAAATACAGTTTTTATAGGCAGTTTGCTTTTAGTTTTGTCAATTTAAGGTATCTTTGACTTCTAGCAGATAGGGTAGCATTTACATATTTGAGACTGTAGATTTTTTCCTTTTAGTTTCTCTGACTCTTAAACTCGAGAAGTATTTTTCCATCTCCAAATTAGATAACCAGTAGATTTTTCTCTTGCAGTGATTTTACCCTTTTCCTGTATTTTAAAAGCCCATTTGTAATCTCCAGAGATCTTCAGTGTCTGTGTTGTGTCAGGCTCTAAGATTACTTGGGTTTTCTCTAGTTCTCTTCTCTTAACCTCTTTCTTTCTGTTCGTGAGGACACTGTTTCAGTTGCCTTATGGCTGATTTGTCAAAATGAGCATGCTTTATTCCTCTCCGATGTTATTTTTTAGAGCACTTTATGAGGGACCCTGACATTGCATTTTCACTGACTCAACTTATGATAATGTTAAATTGATAAACTCGAAGCTTAGTATGACTGGCAGGTTCAGCTGATTTTACATAGCTAAGTAGTACAGAGTCTAATTAATTAAATTTTATTTAGCAAAAGTGACTTGTGCAGTGGTTTGTCTAGATTATGGGCTATTATATGTATAATGTCAGCTTTTAACATAAAAGCTCCCTTTCTATCTAGACACACGTGACCTTTCTTTTCCACCACATGCTTTTATTCCTGAGCTGATGGGAATCAGAACTCTGATGAGAGGCTGATGTAGCCTTGAGAAGGTTGCACTGGTGGTGGGTGCCCTGAAGCCCACCTGAAGCAGCCAGCAAGCCTGGACAAGTTCTTAAAATCTCAACTGTGTGCTTGGACTTCCCACGTGCTGGAGGCCAGTACCCTCGCTGTTTCCCAATTTATAACAAAAGAAGCTGAGGGCATAATGAAGAGATGCTGTCTTCTCAGGGCAAGCTCTCAATTCTTTTCAACAGTCCTTATGTTGGGTAAATGGAATAGCAAAACAGTGAAAGCATTCCCTTGTCACCTGATACCAAAATACTTGAAGCTAATTGACATTTTTCTTTCAATTTTCCAGACTCAATACACATAGCTTTTTCAAACCTTTTATCATATTAGGTTCTCGCTGGTTTCCCTTCCTGGCCGTATTTCTTGGGCATTCTTTAGTTCGTTATTGTCTCTCTTAAAATGAGTGTCTCAAATTAAACCCAGTGTTCCAGATGTGGTCTGGCCAGAACTGGCTACATCGGAGACGCTAACTTGCCATGTTTCAGAGATTACATTTCTTTGAATATTCATGCAGACTGGAATTATATTAGTTTTCTCTAAGCAATCAAATCACATTTTTGGCTCATAAATTTTTAGTCAAGTCAGATTGTTAAATTGTCAAATCTTTTCCTTTGATCTCAGCCGTTCTTTATTTTTTAAACCACTGCCAGTCAGGTTTTTCTCCATTCTGAACTTGATTTTATTTAATGTAAATGAAGAACTTTATATTCATTTATTCCTGTTAGATTTGATTGTACTGATTGGGCCTGCTTGGTCTTGAGTCTGACGTGTGTCCTAGGAGGGTTCTGTGATCCAGGCTTTGTACTCACTCCAAAGCCATTCATGTGTCTAAATTTCAGCCCTTGATAAAAATGTTTATGAAGGGCAGCATGCCACCAAACTAGAGACCTGGTTGCTCACCGGATTCTTCCGTTAATCCATTGCAGGGATGGCTTTGCCGACAACTGCCAGTGTCCTTCAGTAGGTGTGCCATCCAGCTGCAACTTAGTTCCTCTACTCACGACGGCGTTTTTCTAAGGCTCTCGGTTGCTAATTTGAAATTCATAGATGAAACTAATTACAGCACCCTGATCTGCTGCCATGGAGCTTAAGTTTCAGAGATGTCATTTAGCTTGGCTGGATTCTCTCCTGTGCCCTTCCAGCTACCCCTTCCCCCCATACCTCCCTTCATTGTTATACTCACAAGGGCTTTTTGTTGTCTTCTGAGCTAGCGTTTTGTTAGGAATTGGAATTTGTTTTTTATCGGAGTCAGGGTTATAGGTGTACGCTGTCAGTTCTGGCTCTTAAATGCAATTCTAGAATCAAACTCGTGTGCTCTTGTTTGCCCAGCAAGCACTTCACCACAAAGCCATCATTTCCTTGGCCCTGTTTGCCTTAAAAACAAAACAAAAACTGGATAATCAATCAGCGTGACTATTTCTCAGCATTCCTTCATTGCCTGTGTGGTTTGTCTAGGGTTGAGGCCTCCTGAGTGCCCCTTCCCTGCCGTGTTAGCATGTCTCTTGTTATTCTCCTTGCTCAGGTCATGTTTAGGCATGTTTGAGACTTCATTCCCAAAGCTACTGATATTTCTAGGAGATAAAGAAATCTCACAGCATACTTCCTGTTCCTCTGGCTGGCTCTTAGCATCTTTCTTCTCTTCTGCAATGATAACCGGAGCCATGGAAGTACCAGCATATGGCAGAGCATGTTGTATGTATTTATTTAGGAACACATATCACCACCACCAAGAGTCTGTATGTGAGGCTCATGTCTTTAATTCCAGCACTCTGGAGGAGGCACAGGAAAGCCAGCTTGGTGTATGTAGTGAATTTCAGGACAGCCAAGACAAAGGAAGACCATGAATTGAATTGGAAAGAGAGCAATGAAAGGGATATGTGGGAGGATTAGGAAGGGTGTCATCTCAGAAATATTAAAAATAAAATACAAGATTTACAAAAAAAAACCCCTGGAGTATTAAACTTTTAATGTCTTAACATCTCCATTTTTCATTATAAAATAATTGACGCTTCCTTAGAAACTGTGTGTGATGTATGTGGACCCAGAGGCTTAGATTGTATTTAAAATGCATACCTGGACTTTGTTGAGTTGTGGTTCTCTTTTTCCGCCACCCAAGCAATGCTCGCCTCCCTGGGCAGATGGCCTTGATCAGACAGTATCCTGCTCCTCTTTTTGTAACTCCAGGTTTGTTCATTACACTTTGTTGCTACTCTTTTTGTCTTTGTAGCAGTTTTTTTTTTTTAAAAAAAGTGGTTTTGAGTTCTGTTTCATTTTGACACAGCAGTTCTTCATATAGTATTACTAAAAGCGTCCTCTTTAGTAATGTGCTTTGCCTTAGACTTTAAAAGCTTTCCTGTTTTCAATTAAGTACCATCCTATGTTAGCACTAATTTAGAAATTACTTCCCTCCCCAGATTGTTATATTGTTAAAATTATTGTTGTTTGCGTGCTTGTTTTTACATTTATTTATTTAGTTTATTTGTTGAGGGTGTGGGCAGGGGAGTACACGTCCCATGTGTGAAGGTCAGGCAACAGTTTTAGGAACTGGCTCTCCTCTGCCTTGTGGGCCCAGGGATCAAACTTCGGATCAAACTTGTTGGCAGGTGTTTTGACCCACTGGGATATCTCCTAGAACCGATGTTCGCTTGCTTTCAAAGAACTACATGCTCATAAGAATTTTTGAGGAACTGTTTCATCTCTGGTCTCTATCCACCTGTGATTATATTTTAGTCTTCGGACTCTAAGAGGACTGTCAATGTTTTCTTCCAGAATTCCAGGTACTTATATGTCCTAGCTTGCTCTTGTTTAAGTGTATATACCCTTGAGGACATCAGGTGTCCTCTCTTTGCTTTCTGCTTATTCTCTTGAGACGGTCTCTGGCTGCATCTGACACGTACCATTTCTCACCTGGCCCTTGGTTAGCAAGCCAGCCTCACATGCAGCCTCCATGCTCTCCAGGGGTACAGGCGTATGTGGCCTCCCTGGCTTTTAACGGACGTGCTGGCGCTCAAGCCGTCCTCATGCGCTCTTAGCCACCAAGCCATCTGCTTACACTTTCTAAACTGATTGGTTCAGAAGAGCTCAGCTAGTGACGACCAGCAGTAAGAACTAAAGCACACAGCATTAGGATAACCCCTGTATTGGGGGGGGTTGTTACTATTGTTTGTGAATTTAGCATTCATTATTTCAGTTTATCAAGATTGCAAACTGTACTTTTTCTGAGGAGTCAGTGTGCATGGAGCCCTGCAGCTCTCAGGAGGCAGTGAGGTTGGCACCCTGGAGCCTACTGCCTCGCATCCACACTGCAGTATGTTCTACTCTCCTTCCAGTAGCACAGCTCCTCTGCTTGTGTAGAGAGAAGCAGAGAGTTCTCTGCAAAGTAGCCAGACAGCCGAGCACATAGTGAGACTGACCCAGGCAGGAGTCACTGTTCTTCTACACACGCAGCCAGTCCTTTCAGGGTTGCTCCAGTGCAGAAGGTGCTCCACAGCCGAGCCAACCATGGGAAGTGACAGCTGAACCTGTGAGGCAGAGCCAGAAGCATGTGAGCACCATCCGTGCAAGGGTCCTCACCGACCCACAGACTCAGGTGGCATGGCTCTTGGTTTTTTTTCTTCCTTTTTGGTTTTTTGAAACAGGGTTTCTCTGTGTAGCTTTGAAGCCTGTTCTCTCTCTCTCTTTCTAATTGTGTGTGTGTGTGTGTGTGTGTGTGTGTAAGTGCCCTAAGAGGCATTGAAGTGAAGTTACGCATGGTTGTGAGCCACCCATTGCAGTATCTGGGAACTGAACTTGAGTCCTTTGCAGGAGCTGCACCAGCCCTTAGCCAATGCAACATTTCCCCAGCCCTCTAAACATTTATTATTTGGTGTTTTCATGAGCTCCTTTTGAACGCAGGCAATGTGCTCCTTTTTGGTTCTCTTACTCACACTGCATCTTTTCAGACGTGCATCTGGCAGGCTGCATGTTCTGGGGGCTTTTGCTTATTTTCTCACTGATTCTGGTGAGCTTCCTCCAGGGAGACAACAGCCTTCCAGCTGTGTTTGAAACAGTTCCTGTGTCCTCTGGATGTGACTGTTTGAATAATCTGTGAAAGCTGAATGTTACATCGGTGCATTTCATATTTTATAAAGCTCCCCCCTTTAAATGCAAAGCACCGCACTTTAAGTCAGTTTAAGATGGAGTTTGTTCATTAAGGCTTCAGAGAACAGAAGGTTGCTGCAGGCATGGATCAGCACCTTCCTTGACTGTCCTGCGGTTTTCAGGTGGAGCACGCTGCTCCGAGTGTTAGCAGGACAGATGTTCACAGGTCCATAAAAGTCATGTCGTCGTCGTTGGGGGTGGTTTTGTTTGTGCAGGACTTCATGTCAAATAGCCTGTGTGTCTGACTCTTAGTTTTCCTTGTCTAGCTCTGTAGCTAGTATTCATCGCTTTGTTTCTGCTCTTTGTGAGACAGGAGAGGGAATCACTCAACGTTTTAGGGATCCCTGCAGATATTTTTAGTGGCACCTTTCAATTGAGAGTTTGTATGGAGGCTGATTTTTGTTGCTGTCTTCCTGGCAAACATTTAGCCCTCATGTGGTTCCGACATCCATTTTTATTCAATAACTAAAGGACAATTTATATATCTCTTCTCAAAATTTGCTTTAAATAAAAGGCAGTGCTAAGAAGCCCCAGCATCCATCAGCGTTCGCTTCTCTTCCATTGCCACGGAATTCACAAGGCTTTGGGGAGTGAGTGAAGACACTGCTGTGTACAGGGCATGCTCTGACTGCTTCATTTCTGCCTTTCATCACTAAAGAGCTTGAGTAGAGATGTTGTTTTACACATTTTTTTCTGTGTTCATTTTTTTTATATTCTCTGATTTAATCTGAAGTGTTTTCACCCTCACGTTCAGTGAGTCTCTGGGTAAGCATTTAAAAAGTGCAATGCCCCGTGTTTATGTCTCATCCTCTCTTTCAGACTCACCGATGAGGCACGGCGGCTCATTGGTGAGCTGGGGAGTACGTCCATCACTAGTCTTGGTTTCCGAGATAACTGGGTCTTCTGTGGTGGGAAGGGGATTAAGACCAAAAGCCCCTTTGAACAGGTTAGTGTCTGAGTTTTTCTCATATAATATTCTCAAACCATTTATTTAAAAATTACATTAAGTGCCGCGCAATGGTGGTGTTCTCCTTTAATCCCAACACCTGGGAGGCAGAGGCAGGTGGACCTGGTTCGAAACCAGCCTGCTCTATAGAGTTCGTTCCAGGACAGCCAGGGCTACATAGAGAAGCATGATCTGAACCCCTTCACCCCCCCAAAAAAGATGTAAGAAAATTAGATTAAGCAAATACTGAAAATGTCCAGATACTTTTTATAAGTTCTTGGTATATAATTAAAATAATGATGACTTTTAAAATTTTTTTCAACTTAAAATTATTACCCTCTTACTCGACAATGCATTATCACTCTCAGTTATCAAGGATTTCAGCTATGCTTTCATGCTGGAACGGCTGAATTTGCAGATATCTCAGAACTCAAATAGAATGTAAACTTTTTGACAAATAATCCTTTAAAAACGTTTGGAGATTTTTTTCTTTACACGCGTTTTGTTTTTTTTTTTTTTATTTTTGTAAGGTTTGCCACATAGCTCCCTGCCCACCGAGGTCCCTCCTTTAATCTCTTGAGCTGTAATTTATGTTACCGCATTGTTGACCTTTGTTACTGAAATGAGACCGAGCGGGTTATGCCACTGCGAGTTAGCAGATCGCAAACATTCGTTAAGCTGTGCACTGCCGTTGTGTCCCCACAGCACATAAAGAACAATAAGGATACAAACAAGTACGAAGGATGGCCAGAGGTGGTGGAGATGGAAGGGTGCATCCCCCAGAAGCAAGACTGAAGGGAGCGTGAAGACGGGAGGAACGCACTTTGATTCTGACGCGGCAAGCTGTAAAGAAGCCGCTCCACTCCGTGTACATATTCTAGTAGCATGCGGCCATCCAGGGTGTGCACGAGCAAGATCGTCTCTGTCGATTCCAGGATTATTTATTGTTAACATAAATGACTACCTTTGTAAATAGCCCTCAAATCACTAAACCCATTTTCAGCACATTTCCCTACAAGAACAGTGTGTAGACTTCAGTGGCAATAATGTACTTTAGTATGGAAGGCATATTCAGTGGGTAACCAGGCCGGCTGCATAGACATTGATTTATATTGTGGTTGCTGTGAAACTCTGTCCTGGAAGAACATGGCTTTTAGGGAGGAAATTTTATTCGTACATATGTCTCTGTATAAATACCTGGCATGTGATGACAGTATCCTTTAAATTAAAGAGATTTTTGGCTAGTTGTATGTATAATGTTATCGTACAGTCTGGCTCCTGGCGCACCTCTTTTCGTAGTCTTAATTTTTTTCCTTCCAAAGAAAGCAAGAAATAAAATATTTCACATGAAAATTTTCATCAGGTTTGTGAAAAAGCACAACAGTTTTTTTATATACTGAAAATGAACATTAATATAGGTGTCATTTGGGGCTCATCTTCTGGATTTTGTGTTAGCAGTGTGAATTATGTAATTTTGTATAAGCTTTTTAGAGTCCACCTAAAGGTGGGACAGAACTGGAGAACCAGGCCAGGTCCCTTCCTCAACCTAATCAGGTCGTCGTTCAAGACAGCTGAGTCAGTGCCCCTAGGGCAATGCAGGCACTTGTCTGCTTGGTTGCGGTCCTGACTACGTGGATTACTCTACTGTCACAGCTTTGATTTGTAAACTAAGAACTTCTGTTATTTACTTCTAATTTCATAGTAGCAACCGTTGCCTGAAATTGCAGCAGAATATTTTAAAAAGTCCCAATTACTTTATTAGGGCACTTTAGTGATATGATAGGTATTTATACCTATCATATGTGACATGTATGGAATACTTAAAATGCAACATAATAAATGGAGGGCTCATGCTGCCTTTCATGGGATGAGGCAACACTTAAAATTTGAACCTAAAATTTAGGTGGCTTGTATAAAAATCAAAAAGCAGTATTTGTTATTTTGTTAAAAGCTGGAAGCAATTCACATATTTCTTGAATATTACTGACCTTGTGTTACTGTTTCTTCTCACAAACTGAATGTAGTAGTTCATAAAGAGTCATCTCTTCTGTCTTCAGGCAAGTTTTGTAAACTTTTAAGAGTTCTGGTGCTTCTATCCTAACTCATGCCCAACATGCATGTCTTGACATGTAAAATACTTCCCTTGATTCTGTTAGTTGTTTTACAGTTTCTGGGGATTGGAAAATAAATGTTGCAGGTTTTGTTTTTTGTTTTTTGTTTTTTTTTTTAATAATGTAAGTACTCTTGGTTGCACATTGTGAATTGTGTGTATGTGTGTATTTGACAAAGTACATACTGTATCTGCAGAACACATGACTGTCTTTTGACAATTTTTTTTAGTACTTAACATTTAAAAAATTAAGTCTTTGCATTAAACCTAGTAATATTCTCTAGATATATTTGAACATGTGTAGAAATTAAGTTGCTTGACAACAGACTATCCCTTTGGATTTTACAGACCAGAGAGATGGCTCTTGCAGTATAAAGTGTGAGAAAGGTAACACTGGTTATGGAACTGCTATAGTGTGGTCGTTTTCATCTGGCTCCTGTCTTGTGTTGGTTGCACCAGTATAACTGGAAGCAATAATCGACTGTTTTACATTCACATCAGCCTTAGAAGCGAAACAATGCTCATTTGGTGTTGAGAATTTCTTTATTAAAGTCAAATCTCTAACACTGGCGTGTAGTTGTTGAAGTGATGGGAGAGGCCTGCGGATGCTTTTCCATCTGTAATCACAGGCGCTCCCCTAGCAGAGCTGTGGGAGGTGGGTGTTAGAACAGGAAGGGGAAAATAAATAGGTATCTGGGCAATAAGAAAAATAAAGAGAAGGTTTATATTCTTTTAACTTGGTTCAAGTTAAATTCATCATTTTCTTTTGTTATATTTGTTTTTGAATAAATCAGCCAATAATTTGCAAATATAATTTAGCTTGTGTTTTGTATTTCAAAGGTCTGCACAAATTATAATTTCATCTCAAAA
>LOJH01023468.1:0-31357 GCA_001685095.1 Ellobius talpinus | reverse complement strand
TGTTTTTTGTTTTCTGTAATGACCTCCATTGTGAAGAGAAGCTCCTTTGATGGGGAGGGCCAAATGCTATTTTTACACCTGAAAATTTCCAGCTAGCAAGCCCAGATGAGAGAGAACACGCAGTGTTTCTTTGTCTGGGTCTGGGTTACCTTACCCAGTGTGATCTTTTCTCCTTCTGCCTAATAATCTACATGCTTCATGACTTCATTTTTATGGACAGCTGAATAGTACTCCATTGTGTATATGTACTGTATTGTCATTATCCGTTTGTCAGCTGACAAACATTTAGGTTGTTTCCACGTTCCAGCTATTGTGAATAGAGCATAGAGCAACTATTGAATGTGACTGAGCAAGTATCTGTGGAGTAGGATGTCAAGCCCTTGGGACATATGCCAAGGAGTGGCAGAGTGGGGTCATTTGGTAGATTTATTTATAGCTTTTGAAGAATGTGCCACACGTATTTCCAGAGTGACTATACTGGTTTTCAATCCCA
The DNA here is from genome assembly GCA_001685095.1 of Ellobius talpinus. Lineage (NCBI taxonomy): Eukaryota > Metazoa > Chordata > Mammalia > Rodentia > Cricetidae > Ellobius > Ellobius talpinus. Next base: position 30,864 of record LOJH01023468.1, on the reverse strand, counting down.
GCAACACTAAATGAGGGTTCCATTTCCCCCACATTCCCTGTTGGTTGTTTTGTTGATTTTTTTTTTCAGTTCTGACTAGGGTAAAAGGAATCTCAAAGTTGTGTTATTTGTTTTATATCTAGTTTTTTTAGTTCCTTATATATTTTGGATAATAGCCCTCCATAAAATGTGTAGTTGATAAAAATCTTTCTCCATTTTTAAGATGTCACTCTGTGTGAATGATGGTTTCATCTGTGCAGAAGCTTTTTGGTTTCATGAGGTTGTATTTGTTAATTGTTGATCTTAGTGCCTGTGCTAATGGTGTTCTGTTCTTTTCCTGTGCCAGTGAGTTAAAGAATATTCCCCACTTTCTCTTCTTTGGTTCAGTGTATCTGTATTTATATTTGAGGTCTTTGATCCATTTGGAGTTGAGTTTTGTATATAGGATGATAAGTGTGGATCAATTTGCTTTCTTCTACATGTAGTCATCCAGTTTGGCCAGCACTGTTTATTGAAGATGCTGTTTTTTCAGTGTATATTTCTGACTTCTTTTTTAAAATTATATGTCCATAAGTGTATGGATTTGTATCTGGGTCTTCAATTAGATTCATCAACTTGTCTGTTTTTGTTCTTGTACCATGCTGTTTTTATTACTATAGTGTTGAGCACATTTTGAGGTCAGGGATGGTGATACCTCCAGCAGGCCTTTTATTATTCAGGATTGTTTTAGCCATCCTGAATTTTCTGTGTCTGTATGAAGCTGACAATTGTCCTTTCAAGAACTGTGAAAAATTGTGTTGGAATTTTGATGGGGATTGCATTAAATCTGTAGATTGCTTTTGGTAGGATGGCCATTTTTACTGTGCTTACCATACAAGACTTTCCCTTGCTTGGTTTGAGTTACCCCAAGACATTTTATAAGATTCAGGGCTATTATAAAAGGCATTGCTTTCCTGATTTCTTTCTCAGTCTGTCATGATTTTTGTGAGTTAATTTTGTGTTCAGCTACTTTGCTGAAAGTATTTATCAGCTGTAGGAGTTTACTGATGGAATTTTAGGGTCACTTTTGTATACCATCATACAAATAAATATAAAAATTCAATTAAAAATAAAAGTACTTTGACATTTTCCTTTCCGATTTGTATCCCCTTGGTCTCTTTTAGTTAGTTGCCTTATTGCTCTAGCTAAGGCTTCAAGTACTATACTGAGTAGGTGTGAAGAAAGTGGGAAACCTTGTCTTGTTTCTGATTTTAGTGGAATTTCTTTGAATTTCCCGCCATTTAAGTTGATGTCACCTATTGGCTTTCTGCAAACTGTTTTAATTATGTTTAGGTATGTCCCTTGTATCCCTTTATCAGGAAGGGTATTAGATTTTGTCAAAGGCATTTTCTGCATCTAAATGAGGTAGTCATGGGTGGGTTTTTTTGTCTTTCAGTTGGTTTGTGTGATAGATTATATTTATCATTTCACATATGTTGAAGCATCCCTGCATCTCTGGGATGAAGCCAACTTGATCATGGTGGATGATCTTTCTGATGAGCTCTTGAATTCTATTGAATCCAAGTATTTTATTGAGAATTTTTGCATCTATGTTTATAAAAGAAATTGGCCTGTAATTCTTTCTCTTTGATGTCTTTGTGGGGTTTGAGTATCAGGGTAACTGACCTCATAAAATGAATTGGGCAATGTTCGTTCTGTGTCTATTTTATGGAATGATTTGAGGAATATTGGTATTAACTCTTCTTTGAAAGTCTGGTAGAATTCTGCACTAAAACCATCTGGCCTATTTTTGGTTTTGGTTAGGAGACTTTTAATGACTGCTTCTATTTCACTAGGGATTATAAGTCTGTTTAAATTGCTTATCTGGTCTTGATTTAACTTTTGTAAGTGGTATATATGGAGAAAATTATCCATTTCTTTCAGATTTCCAATTCATTGGAGTACAGGTTCTCAAAGTGTGTCCTTCTGATTATCTGAATTTCCTCAGTGTCTTTTTCATTTCATTTCTAATTTTGTTAATTTAGATCTTCTCTCTCAGCCTTTTAATTTGCCGTGGGATTTGTCATTTGTATTGATTTTTCTCAAAGAACCAAGTCTTTGTTTCATTGATTCTTTGAATTGATTTTTTTCATTTTATCAATTATCAGTTGAGCCTTTGTGTTCCAGTATGTGACCAGTTTTGGAGAAAGTGCCATGAGGTGTTGAAGTGTACTCTTGTGTCTGTGGGAAATGCACTGTAGATATCTGTTGGGTCATTTTGATTGTAGCATCAGCTCCAGCATTTCTCTGAGAAGTTTTGTTCGGATGGCCTGTCTATTGATGAGAATGGGGTTTTCAAATTTCCCACCATCAGTGTGTGAGAGTCAGTTTGTGATCTAAGCTGTCATAGTGTTTCTTTATAAACTTGAATGCTCTTGTGTTCGGTGCACAGATGTTAAGAATTGCAATGTCCTCTTGGGTTACTTTCCTTTGATGAGTATGTAGTATCCTTCCCTTTCTCTCCTGATTAGTTTTGGTTTGAAGTCTACTTTATCAAATATTAAAATGTCTACAACAACTTGCTTCTTAGGTCCATTTGCTTGGAATAACTTTTTCCATTCTTTTATTCCTAGGTGATATCTATCCTTGATGTTAAGGTGTGTTTCTTGGATGCAACAGAAGGATGGATCCTGTTTTCCAATCCATACTATTAGTCTGTGTCTTTTTGTTGAAAAATTGAGACCACTGATGTTGAGAGTTAGCAATGAGCAATGCTTTTCTTTTTTTTAAAAAAAAAATCTGTTATTTGGTGGTGGTGATGTGTGTGGGGTGTGTGTGTGTGTATGTGTGTGTGTGTGTGTGTGTGTTTCCCCTCTTGATTTGCTGATCTGGGATTATTTATTCCTTGTATGTTATTGACTGTGGTTAATCTCTTTAGGTTGGAGTGTTCCTACTCTAGCCCTGGATTTATAGATAGATATTGCTTAAATTTGGTTTTTATCATAGAATGTCTTATTTTATCCATCTGTTCTGACTGAGTTTTCCTAGGTATAGAAGCCTGGGCTGGCATCTGTGGTCTCTTAAAGTTTGTAGAACATCTGTCCAGGCCCTTCAGGCTTTTAAAGTCTACACTGAGGAGTCTAATAGGTCTTTACTAGGTCTATAGTTAGGTCTGCCTTTATATGTTACTTGGGCTTATCCCCTTGTAGAATTTAATATTCTGTTTTTGTTCTATGTGTTTAATGTTTTGATTACTATGTGGCAAGAGGACTTTCTTTTATGACCCAATTTATTTGATGTTCTGAATGCTTTTTGTATTTTGACAGGCATCTTTTTCTGTGGATTAGGAAAATTTTCTTCTATGATTTTACATTTAACATTTTCTTTTATGGAAGTATCTATTTCTTCTATTATGCCTTCAATGCCTGAGCTTTTTCTCTTCCATGTCTTATATTCTCTTTGGTGAGGTTTGCCTCTCAGGTTCCTATTCAAGTTCCTAAATTTTTCTTTTCCAGATTTCCCTCGGTTTTCTTTGTTGATTCTGTTTCCACTTTCAGGTCTTGAACTGTTTTCTTCTTCTTCTTTTTTCTTTTCGTCTGCATGTATTTTTTATTTTATCTCTCTTTAGAGAAGCAAGGCACCAGGGCAGTGTTTACCACACTTTTCTTCTCCTTTCGAAGTGTGTACTTTGAACTGTTTTCTTCACTTCCTTCTACTGTGTTTTCATAGATTTCTTTAAGGGCTCCGCTTCCTCTTTAAGGCCCTCTGTCATATGCATAAAGGCTGTCTTTCTCTTGTGCTTCAGCGATATTGTAATTCTCAGGGTCTGCCGTGGTAGGGCTGCTGGGTTCTAGACGTGTTGTCCTGGCTGTTACTGCTTTTTGTTTTGTTTTGTTTTATGCTAGCATCTAGACATCTATCTAGATGATTGTAATTTTAGGTGCTAATCTTTGATCTTGTCTTTGTTGGTTGGTTGGGTTTTTCCCCCCTTGACTTTTGCTTTTCTCTTCCTGTTAGGAGAGAGTGGTGGCTGTATGTTGCTTGGTAGGGAATTCTTTTGAGATTGGTCTAGGTGTGGCCATTAAGGGTTCCAGGCAAAATGTGTTTCTAGGTATTAGGAGTGGACACTTAGGAATGGGGAGGGATTAAAAAGGGGTCGGCTGCTATGGTCCACAGGAGGGATCTGCTTAGTCCCTGGTAAATGGAGTAGAGAATGAGGAGAAGCCACATAGGTAGTCTGCTGCAGAGTTTGGGATGATGCTTGGGGATGGGATTTGGAGGAGTAGAGGGAAAGTGAAGATCTGAAGTTCACCTACCTGTTCCACTGACCTGCTTGCTTCTCCATCAGGCTTGGCGGGTGGATTCCTGAGGAGCGCCACCTGGAGTTGGGGGCTGAGATAACAAGAACAGTGGACAGGAAGGTTGGAGCAAAAGATGTGTGATCCACTGGAGACTGAGGGCAGGGAAGCAAGGGAGGGAAGGCTACAGCAGGTGCTCTGTGACAGAGCTGACTGTGATGGACTCAGGATTAGATTGGAGGAGAGAGGCAATAGGCTATGGTCTGGAGGTAGCCTGCCTGATTCCCTGGCCGGAGTGGTTGGCCAAAGATAGTTCTTTATCAGGTCTATTATGTCTTTTGAGATCCCTGTTCAGATGCATAGCCCATTTTGAAGATAAGATTCCAGGGGTCTAAACAAAATCCAGAAAATTTTAGTTTCTTCAGCCATCCTTAACATTCACATTACAGGGAAGAGGCTATTGTTGCTTCTTGGAGAAAAGATAATCATGATGAAAGCATCATTAAGACACATTAATGCTGGGCTGGAGAAATGGCTCAGCAGTTAAGAGCCCTGACTGTTCTTCCATAGAACATAGGTTCAATTCCCTGCACCCACATGGCAGCCCACAATTGTCTGTAACTCCAGTTCCAAGGGACCTGACACCCATGGAAAAACACCAATGCACAGAAAATAAAAAAAGAAACATTAAAACTTTATGATGCTGAATTTAAATTATGAGAGCTTCACCATAAGAAGGTATGAAATTTAATGTCATATCTGTAATAAAGGAACTTTATAAGACATCCCAGAAGAGCACTTAAAATACAATGTTACCAATGCAACATCACTAAAATGTCTTTGTGGCACTCTTCTGCACAGGGGAAGCATTTCATTCAACAATCACACTATAACTGTAAAGGGTATTCTATTATTGGTATTTTGCAGAGTGGACAATAGAAGTTTAAGCTGTTTGTCCAGGGTTTTCGAAGTGCCTTTCAAGAAGAGCTAGGTCTCAGTTTCTCTTTATCTGCAGCCACACCCCTGATCAGACTGCTGTGCAGCCTCTCCATGCTCCTACCATTCTGGGGGCATTTTCCATAAATGTGGAGATAAATAAATCAAATCATAGTGAGTTATTACTTGTTCAAGTTCTTGATATTGATCCACACTGTATAAAATTGAGGTGGATCTTAGACCTAGCTCCAATGTCCTAGAAAAAGTCAGAAAAGACATTCTTAGCAAGGGAGGGAATTTAAGTGTTGTCCACAGTTTCTCTTTCCTGAGTACAGACCTGTAAATAATGCTTGTAAACTGATCTGAAGGATGTTACCGCTGCTGCTGCTCCTCCTCCTCCTAGTCCTTTTCTTCTTCCTCCTCTTCTTCCTCTTTCTCCTCCCCCTCTCTTCTTAGAAGAGGTTAAAATCCTTTATCACCATCTGAAGCTAAATACTCATTTCTGACAAAAATCTGTGCCAGGAATTGATTAGATACCCTCTTTCAATTCCTCCACAAACTGTTTCTTATTAATAAGGTTAATTTCCCATTTATCTGAGGAGATCATTGAGGCATTAGAGCGTGAGATACCTACCACAACCTCTAATTTAGCAGTTTTTCTCAATTATCTCCAGCAGGAGGGATGAACAAGAATCTGAAAGAAAAAGTCACCAAAGCATTAGAATTTATCATTTTTCTTTTTCAGCAAGATGGAACTGGTCCTGTATCTTTAAAAACATTATAGAGCATATGCAAATAAAGACCAAGAGAAAAAAAAAGGTGACTCAGAGCTTAAGAGCACTTGCTGCTCTTCCAGAGGCCTGGAGTTCTGTTCCCCACACACTTGTCAGCCAGCTAACAACTACCTGTAACTTTGCTCCAGGAGATCCGACACCATCTTCGGGCATCCATAGGCAGCTGTATGTATGCAGGTGCATTTACATACACACAAATAAAAGTAAAAAGAAATTAAATTTCTAAAAACATAATACAAAATAAGAAAATAGTCAAATTGTTGAATGAGGGAAAATCTGTGGATGGAATGTGCTTACGATATCACATAGAGGAAACAGGGGGAAAGAATGCCCCCCTTTCATTTCCTATGGCTCATGTGAATACATACGTGGATGGGAAAAATAAGCCAGAATACCGAACTGTGAAGGCCTCTGTTGTGTGGAGGTAGAAGGATTGCGTGGTTGTTTCTCCTCTCATCTCTTCGCACTTGATGTGACTGAGGCCCCTTTGGCTCGCTCCATGGCTGCACTTCTCTCCTATAGAGCCAACGCCTCTCATGGATTTAGGAGTGAGTCCATAGAGATGTTTCTTATACTGAAACTACAAATTCACATATTCGTTCAAATAGAACTTGTAATTTTTGTATAAACAGTAGGTTGCTCTGCCTTCTAGGGCTTGTTTAGAAAAAACAGTCTTCTAAGTAGGTGCCGGCATCCTAGGCCTGTGAATTGTGATTGCTGTGTCGTATTCCATCCAAGGAGCATCTCACCTTGGTCATGGATTGCTCCCTGGGGAGTGGCGGATCTGGCTTCAAGTGTCACGTATGAAACAATGCCGCATCAAGATGGATCCAAGTGAGCTCTCCAAAGCCATTTGTTTACCAAGGAACTGAATTGCTAAATAATAGCAACTAAACAACTTCAGCCAGATTTTGATGTATTGTCTTCCATAATGGTTGTGCCAAGTCTCTCCCAAAGAATATAAGATATGATATTTCTCAGTTTTCAATTTGCCCACCAAATGCAGTGGCATTCTCAAGCGTGGATTCATGCTGATCTAAATTTCCCTGTTTACTGTGAGTTTAAGGCTTCAATTCTGTGTGCTCTTCAAATTGCCATTTCTCTGGTGACTATAATGATTTTGTCCAGTTTTCTATGGGCTATCCTTTTTTTCCGTATTGCTGAAGTTCCTGATAGATTTTGTGCAGATGTTAGCTCTTTGTTGTGCTTTGTCATTAAATATGGTATTTGTTTGGAGACTGATCCAGTTAAGTTTAACTTCAGGAAATGCTCTTTTGCATTCATTAAAACCTGATTTTTTTCTATTAAAATTTGGTTAATTAGAGTGGTACAGTCTCTGAGGTTGAGACATTCTGGGATCTTGAAATAAATTTATTTGTTCTTGAGATACTTTTGATACATATTAATTCACTTTTCTAGGACTTCATAGACAGGGCTGGATTGAATCTTTTAAGTGAGATTTGAAATCTTCCAATTTTTTATTATTTGATTATATTGTTTTTTATGTGAAAATTACACTAGTCTCTTAAAATTAGTAATTTAGCCTTGTTTCTATTTTCTGAAACTTTCTCTTAACCAAGTTAATAGGGGCTGAGTGGTTAATGCACCTGCCGCACAAACATGGAGATTGCTCTGTTATGTCGAGCCAGCTCTGGCCATGTGTCCAATGTCTGCTAGAGCTGACTCCACTTAGGATCTCCCCTCCTTTGTGCACAAGGCTCCCTGATGACCACACTTGGCTTCAGGGTTGTGAACTGGACAGGTTCTTCCGCCCTCTTGGATCTCCCCAGATTGAGTCCTTTGGGGTGTCTGATGTTCTCAGTAGAAGTGTGTCACAGTACACTGGGGATATGGGAGGGAACTCAGTGCTGAGATCTCCGCAACTTAAAATACTGCTCTGAAGTCTTTGTCCACCCTTCCCTGGTGTGTGTGCATGTCCGGTGTGTGTGCATGTGTGTGTGTGTCTGACTCCACCAGGTTAAACACAGGCTCTCTCACTGGTGGTTGCTCCCTGTTTTCAGGCACCCAGGATATCTGTTTTATTTATTATTTTTATTTAATTTTATATACATGGGTGTTTTACTTGCATGTGTGTCTGTGTACTACATATGTGTCTGGTGCCCACGGAAGCCAGAAGACAGCATCAGATCCCCTAGAACTGAAGTTAACAGATGCAAGTAAGTCAGCATGTGAGTGCTGGGAATCAAACCCAGGTCCTCAGAAGGAGAGCCAGTGCTGCTAACCCCTGAGCCACCTTGCCAGCTGGGTAGCTCGGCTTTGAACAATAGTCTCCCTCTCAAGATGGTGCCCAGCCACTGCCCTCCTAGTCACACAGGTGACAGTGCAGTTCTTCTCTACTGCTGACCCAGCTGCCAGAGGAACTGCTGCCTGACCAAAGTCTTACAGCTAGGTTTGAGACAGCTGACAACTGTGGGCTTGTCCTGCAGGTAACACTGTCATTCTCTGTACACCAGTACCACATGGCTTCCTTTGGATGGTGTTCCCGCTGCCCCTCCCCCTCCAGGAAGCCATGTTCTACCTGGCTTCTTTTGGCCAGCAGCCAGTCTTTTTAGTTCTGCTTTTCAGCTATTTTATCATTGCCTTTGGGAATTTCCAACACTCTTCCTCTGTTTGAAATAGAGTCTGTTCTTTCTTAAGCTCCCTCTTATCCTTAACCAAGTCATGTGAAGGCAGCTTCTACCTCACCATTGTACCCCCACATTAGTTTTCCTTATTAATCTCAGGAATTATATTTATAGGCTGGGGAAGTGGCTCAGTCAGCAAAGGGCTTGCCTTGTAAACATGGAGACCAATTCAACCCCCCAGAACTACGTAAAACACCCACCCAGCCATGGTGGTACACATTTGTAATCTCAAGACAGAGCAATCTCTTGTCTGCCAGCCTAGCCTAGCCATTGTGTTCAGGGCCAAGTGAGAGTCTCTGTCTCAATCAACAGCATAGATGGCACCTAAGGGGTGATGCCCGAGGTTGACCACTGGCTTCATATTCCATATAAGTACCCGCATTCACATGAACACACATGCACACATACAGAAGAATTTTCTTTCTGATTTCTATAACTTCTTTCTCTCGTTCTTAAGTATGAAGTGTCTTCATTTTTGGGATCTCTTGTTTTTACCTAATACTTACTATTATTCACTTAATTTCTTCAAATACTCCAAGCATACGTTTGTAAATTTACTTGCCCTATTGCTCACCTCTTCTGACTGTTCTCTGACGGCTCACATTCTTCTGTAGTTTTCGGGTTTTGACAATAAGCTTCTTTTAAGTGCAGATTGTTTCCTTTGGAAGCTTAGATGTTGTGGGCATGGTAACATTCTCTCCAGGGACACCAGATTTGCTTTACAGCGCAGTGCAAACTCAACCTCTCCCTCCTAAGGGAGCAAGAGAGAGCTTACTATGAGCCCCACATATGAATGAGTGCGGCCTTAGGAATGTGAGTGTGAGTTGCCCCAAATGGTATTTCTCCTCGAGGAATCAGTTACATGAGACTTTTATAGACCTAGAACAAAGAAAAGTCATAGATCAATACATTTGCCATGTATGTTGAGGGGACCACTGTGGGTTAAAGCAAAGCAAGGAAGTCTCTGCTATAGGGATCAGATGTTACATGTTGGCAGTGTTAGGTTTGGGGGTAGTAGACATTGGTGGTTGGTCAAGTTAATGCTTTCTAATGGTCTTACTGGCTAAGTCAAAGTGACGTTAGATCACATATAGAAGAGGCTTATACATGATTTGTGAGAGAGCTGTGGGGCTGGTAAGATGACTCCACAGTACAGGTCCTTGCCTAGAAGCCTGACCCCAAGAGTTTGATCCCTGAGTCCCTCGTGGTGGAAGGAGAGAACCAGTTCCTGGTAAGTTGTCTTTTGATGGCCACCCGTATGATGTGACCTGTGTGTTCCCTCTTACACACAGACAAAATAAAGATAATTTTAAAACTTAAAAAGAAAATTTAGCTGGGCAGTAGTGGCTCACACCTTTAATCGCATCACCAAAAGGCAAAGGCAGGCAGATCTCTTGATTTCGAGGCCAGCCTGTTCTACAGAGCAAGTTCCAGGACAGCCAGGGCTATGAAGAGAAATCCAGTCTGGGGGAAAAATTAAGAGACATCCAAGAACTTTGGATTTCAATCTGCAGCATCCCAGCTCTCCACAACCACGGCGCTAACCATCTAATTAATCCACGTGTAGTCCTCCAAGACAGACACAGGAGGAGACCTCTGGTTCATATAAGGGGGATCTGGATTTCAAGTTCCAAGTTCAGGGTCAAATCACTGCTGCACAGAGGCTGAGTGACCCCATACCTGTCCTCGGTGCTGGGTTTTGAGCTTCTGGTTTCTTCTGGCCAAGTAGGCCAGCTCTACGGCCACAGAGAAAAAGCTTTCTTGCTCATTCCCTTGGGAGAGTGCACAGATATTTTCTAGACCCCTGTCATAGGTCAGGCAGTAGCTGTCACTGTAGGCCTCCTGCTGGCAGCACACTTCTGCCTTCCCAGTGAGAAGTACCTCTGCTTGACCTTCAGACTTTGACATTAGCCTGCTGCCTGGCATGAGGACTCTCTTTATCTGACCTCAGGCTTCCTGGGAGTCCCAACAGCTCTCACCCAAGTTTCTCATTGTGAGTTTCCTCACTACATCTGGCACCATGATTCTGCCATACTGACTCCTGTGTAAATGCTGTGATCTCCCTGTAATACTTTGTGTGATTGTATTTCATTGTGAATCCCTGTACTTAGGGGCAGGCACGTGCCTTCCACGTGTTCATAAGGCACTAGACAGTCTCTGTGCAATTTCTTTAATGAGGAAAAACATACAAAGAGCTTTTAAATGTGTTTGAAGATGTGTTATTTTTTATTTTTTCCTTTTAATGAAAACAATTTTTTTCCTCACGTGACATATCCTGATTAGAGTTTCCCTTCCCTCTACTCCTCCCATTTCTTCCCCCCTGTGTTCCCATCCAGATCTACCTCCTTTCTGTCTCTCATTGGAAAACAGACATTCTTCTAAGGAATAATAGTATAATAAGATAAAACATAAACTAACACATCGGAATAGGACAAAGAAAAAAAGCCAAAGAATCAGAGACCCACTCATTCACACATACAGGAGTCCCATAAAAACACTAAACTAGAAGCCATAATATATACACAGAAGACCTATAGTGTAAAAAGAGCATATATATGTGTATATATACATATATATCTTCTGTATATTATATATAAATAATTAAAATAATAGGATAATTAAAAAACCCTAACACAACATTGTGAGAGAAGGAACCTCCAAAGATGCCCTGTTTTCTGTTGGCTCTCACCCAAGTTTCTCATTGTGAGTTTCCTCACTACATCTAGCACCAGGATTCTGCCNTGTATTTCATTGTGAATCCCTGTACTTAGGGGCAGGCACTGCTGGGTATGGGGCCTACCCTTAAGAGTAGTTTGTTTCCCCAGTAAGACTCCCTTGGATAAAATGAAATTTTCATTTGTAAGTAGTTATCTATTGGAGATAGCTTCTGGCTTAGAGATTGGGGAAATTATGAGATCTCTCCATATTTTTTTGTATGTAGTTACTTAGTGCTATCAACTTGCCTCTTAGAACCACCTTCATTGTGTCCCATGAATTTGGGTATGCTATGTATTCATTTTCATTCAATTCTAGAAAGTCTCTAATTGCTTTCTTAATTTCTATCTTGACCCATTTTTTAATTCAGTAGTGAGCTGTGCAGTTTCCATGAGTGTGTAAGCTTTCTGTTATTTTCATTGTTGATATCCAGCTTTAGTCCACGGTGGTCAGACAGGATGCAGGGTATTATTTCAATTGTCTTGTATCTATTGAGACTGAGCATGTGGTCAGTTTTNGGTCTATTTGGTTTATAATGCCAGTTAACTCTAGCATTTCTCTGTGTGGTGTTTGTCTAGATGGTCTGTCTATTGGTGAGAGTGGCGTATTGAAGTCTCCCACTATCAGTGTGTGAGAGCCAATTTGTGATTTAAGTAGTAGTGTTTCTTTATGAACTCGGGTGTCCTTGTGTTTGATGCATCAATGTTAAGAATTGCAATGTGCTCTTGGATTTTTCCATTGATGAGTATGTAATATCCTACCCTATATCTTCTGATTAGTTTTGATTTGAAGTCTATTTTATCAGATATTAAAATGGCTACACCAGCTTGCTTTTTAGGCTTAGAATACATTTTTTTCATTCTTTTACCCTAAGGTGATGTCTATTCTTGACGTTAAGGTTTTTGTCGTTTTTTTTTGAACACAGCAGAAGGATGGATCTTGTTTTTCTGTCCATACTGTGAGTTTGTATCTTTTTATTGGGGAATTGAGGCCATTGACACTGAGAGATTTCAATGAACAGTGTGTGTATGTGTGTGTGTGTGTTTCCTTTCTTTTGATTTGTTGGTCTGAGATTATTTATTCTTTGTGTGTTCTTGGCTGTGGCTAACCTCTTTAGGTTGGAGTTTTCCTTCTAGCACCTTCCACAGGACTATATTTATAGACAGATATTGCTTAAATTTGGCTTTCATCATGGAACGTCTTATTTTTCCATCAATGTGTTTGAAAGTTTTGTGGGGTATAGAAGTCTGGGCTGGCGTATGTGATCTCTTAGTCTGCAAGACATCTATCCAGGCCTTTTTGGCTTTTAGAGTCTACACTGAGAATTCAGGTATAATTTTAATTTATATGTTATATGTAATATGTGTATGTTATATGTAGATTTAAGTTATATGTTACTTAGTCTTTGTAGCTTTTAATGTTCTTTCTTTGTTCTGTACATTTAGTGTTTTGATTATTATGTACCATGGAGATTTTCTTTTTTGTTCTAATCTATTGGATGCTCTGGAAGCTTCTTGTACCTTCATAGGCATCTCTTTCTTTGGGTTAGGGAAATTTTCTTCTATAATTTGGTTGAAAATATTTTCTGGATTTTTGACCTGTGCTTCTTCTCCTTCCTATTATTCTTAGGTTTTGTCTCTTCACAGTGTCCCAGATTTCCTGGATGTTTTGTGACAGAAATTTTTTAGATTTAACATTTTCTTTGACAGAGGTATTCATTTCTTTTATGGCATCTTCAATGCCTGAGATTTTTCTCTTCCATCTCTTGTATTCTGTCAGTGAGGCTTGCCTCTGCAGTTCCTATTCGAGGTCCTAAATTTTAAATTTTTCATTTCCAGATTTTCCTCTGTTTTCTTTGTTGATTCTACTTTCACTTGCGGGTCTTGAACTGTTTTATTTTATTCTTTTCTTTCTACCGTTTGTCTTTTCACAGATTTCCTTAAGAGATTTAGTCATTTCCTCTTTAAGGACCTCTATCACATCCATAATGGCTATTTTAATGTCTTTGTCTTGTCCTTCAGTGTTGTTGCAACACTCAGGGCCTGCTAAGGTGGGGTTGCTGGCCTCTAGTGGAGACATATTATCCTGGCTGTTATTGTTTTTTTATACTGGCTTCTAGGCATCCAGGTTTGGGAAGATTGTAATTCTAGGTGCTGATATCTGGTCTTGTGTTTGTGGGGTGAGTATTTTGTTCCTTGGTCTGTTGCTGTCTCTGGGTCTTAAGGGGGTATGGTAGTTGTGGTTCATGGTAGGAAATTCTTCTGGCATCCTGGTAGATGTACCCTCTGGTGGGAGAGTTCTAGGTAAAATGTGCTCCGGTCTTGGGAGCTGACTCTCAGGACTGAGGATGACAGACACTTAGAGGGGTGCTGAGGTGATCCACAGGAAAGAGGGTAGGAGGATAGTCCGTCACAATCCGCTTAGTCCCCTGGGAATGGGAGCAGGGAGGGAAGAGAGACTGCGGCAGGTGGCTGCTACAGAGTTGGGGACAAGATTTGGAGCAGAGGAGGAGGTGAGGTGAAGACCTGCCATTAGCCTGCCTGCTTCCCTGGCTGGAGTCAAGAAATGTGTTAGTTCAAGTAACCTTTTCCTCCTCAATCCTTCTCAGGACCGAGTTGGAAGAACCACATAATTATGACACAACAGTTTCGTATCTGAGTCAATCTAGCAACTCCATTAACCTGTGTGCTGCAGGAGAAACTACTGATGGTAAGTCTGCTAAGCCAATTAATATTATAACCCTGTGAGGAGTGAAAATGTGTCAAGACGGTATTTTCCCTATAGCTAATGATATGTTAAGATTTTCGCATCCATTCTGCTCTGCCACCGTAGTTCCTCTTTATCTCTCCCATATCTCATCTCTTAGCAATGTATTTCAGTCCAGCTGGGCATCAGCACTGATCCAGACTCCTGACAAATGGCTCCCACTCTGGACCTCTTCCTCTTCTTTTCATCTCAGGTCATCTTAACTGCTTTGCCCTTTGTAGGTGTGTAGGAGGAAAAGCCAAGACACTATGATCCAATTTTTCTCACTTCTCTTAAGGAAATCTCACCTCTTTAATCATAGCATCCGTGAAGTTACTCAGTGTGCAGAGAAAGACATGACACGGCACGAGAATTAGACTTTGTGTTCCATCTAATTAAGAAAGGGGGCTTGATAAAGTAGCGCCTCAGTCCAGGGCTAAATTCTCCAGTCTCTGACAATGCTCACCATGCTTTATGCAAAGGACATTCCCAGCGAAAAGGAACAAGAAGCAGAGACTCAGCATTACTGCAAGGTTCAGTGTCTTTGTTCCTACCGACAGGATCATCCAGTTCTCTGCAGAAGCCATAAACATCAGTGCTACAGTAACTACCAGGGCTTACAGAGCCAGCACTATGGATTGGATCTCTCTGCCCGGTCCTCTGTGCGGATTGAAAGCTTCCACTCCCCACAGCAAGCAACAGGAGACTGAAGATTAGAGAGGTTGAGCTGTACATGGTGAGCCGAGTACTGTGTGGCAGAGCAGTAGCGCAGAACAGACTCAGCCTGTCGGGACACTCCACGCCCGTTCCCATAAACCTAGGCTGCATCTTACTCAGGGGAGCTAATCTCCCTTGTAAGGAGGCTCCAGACGGTCTTCTGGCTCAATAGTCGCTGTATAGACAAGAGGACTTAGGTTCTAGGAAATAAGTCACTACTCTGGAATATATCCTTAGAAGGTTTGTGACATAAGACATGAAGACATATTGACATTTCTGTAGCAGGCTTTTTCTTTTGGTCCACCAACCGGCTCCCAAGTCACAACACAGAGACTTATTAGTTAGGAATGCTCAGCCTAGCTTACGTTCATTTCTGACTAACTCTTCTAAGTTAATTTCTCTTTGTCTACCTTTTACCTTAGGGCTTTTTACTTTCTGTGTATCTTGCTTTCACTGCTTCTCATGTCTCCTGGCTGGTGGCTGCCCAGCTGTCCCTGGGTGTCTCCCTCATTCTTGCCTCTCTTCTCTCATTCTTCTCCCAGGCCTAGATTTCTTCTCTTTATTCTCTCTGCCTGCCGGCCCTGCCTATACTTTCATTGCCTAGCTATTGGCTGTTCGGCTCTTTATTAGACCTATCAGGTGCCTTAGGCAGACAAGGTGAAGCAAATGCAACCCATCTTTATAAAATTAAACAAATCACAAAAGTAACACACCTTTACATAGTTAAGATAATATTCCACAACACATTTTGCTCTGCTTTCCAGGAGTGGAAAGTTGAATAACTACTAGAAAATTCCATTGGCAAAGTCTATTATCAGTAATGGCTGATTTAGGCATGGGATAGAAAGTCTGCAACTGATTATTAATGTCTGCCATAGGTATAGGATTTTGCTGTTGTCGTTTGCTTTTTGTTTTGTTTCTTATTCACTGCCTACCCCACTACAGTGGAATTCTAAAGTCTAAGAAGTCAGACAGTTGTCCTTGTCCTTGTGCCCTGATAAAGATCACCTGTTGTCCCATTGGCAATTCTTTCCCTTGAAACAAACCCAGCAGCTGGGGTGCTTGGCTCAGACAGTGTCCACCATTACAGAGCTCAGTCTCGTCGCAGGATTCAGGCTGTTCTGGAAATCACACAATTGTCCACAGAGGTCATCAAGACCAGAGCTCTTGTGACTATGCCTCTTCCTGGTGCCAGGGAATTCTAGAGGGGTCTTAAAGAACCTTGGGGACACCCTCAGAACACAAAGTTCTACGCTAGGAATCTGTTCCTCTTGAGTGGCCTTGGGCAAGCTTCTTCAGAGTGTGGGTTTCCACATTGGTACAGTTTGAATGTTGGTAAAGGAAAGACAGATTAATAAAGGTAAAGGAAGCATTGCCTACACTTTAAAGATGTTTGCTGCTTTATATTATTAATTATTTAGTATCAGTGATAGTCGTCTAACCTCCTGATGTAAAAGACAGACTTGTCTAAGATCCCATGGGACATAGTACGTAGAGAAGTAGAAGTCTCCAGGCCATAAACCTCTGCAGTTGGAAAGTGGCTGAGGAAACTCTGCTGGAGTTTTCTCTTTTTCTGTCACCCTGGTAAAGCCATGTCAAGAGGAGGAAAGTTACAGACTCCTGAGTAGAAAGTGAACAAGGACTCCAAAGCTGTGGGTCAAATCTCGTTCCAATTCCTAGTCCCTGCTGATACCTTTGGAGTACAACCCATTTTCCCTTTCTTTCAAGACTGTACTCACATCATTTCTCCCCCCTTCCTCCCTCTGAACCCTCCTATCTGCCCCTTCTTGGTCTTTTTCAAACCTTGTATTATTTTTTAAAAATAACAGTATTTATTTATTTTACACCCCAGCTGCAGTTTCCCCTCCCTTCTCTCCTTCCCCTCCTCTGTTCTTACTCCCCCTCATTTCTGTTAGGAAAGGGCAGGTCTCCCATGAGTATCAACAAAACATAAGCCCATGTTGTTCTTACCTTGGTGTAAGTTCAGATCCCGAAGCTTCCTAATGGAGACCCTCCACCTGGACACAGCGAGGGCATCTTCAGGTGAATGTGTGTGATCTTTGCCTACTTGCCGGAGCAAGCATCCCCAGGGAATCTGCAAGCCCTGGTTTTGCAGTTTCTCAGGTATCACGTGCCCTGATATTCTCCATGTTGGTTGAGGGGGAGCAAGTGGGATCATAATCTGCTAATTCTCTGAAGAGCACAGACAGATAAATGAAAGAGAAGACTGTCTTTTTAAAGAGTGGGAAGGAGGCAATACTCAGAATTGATATAGTGGAAAATTGAATCATAAACAGATTTAAATTTTTTGATTTATCTTACTTTGCGTTTTGCCTACATGCATATCTATGTACCATGTGTGTGCCTGGTGCCCAAGGAGGCCAGAAGAAGCTGTCAGAGTCTCTGGAACTGGAGTTGCTGGTATTTCTGAGCCATCATGTAGGTGCTAGGACTCGAACCTACGTCCTCTGCAAAAGCAATAAGTGCTCTTAACTGTTAAATCATCTCTCAAGCCCCATAAACAGATTCTTTTTTAAAAGTGTGTGTGTGTGTGTGTGTATTAAACAAAAAATAAAATAATGGGCAAAAGTAGCTTTCTCTAAAAGTCCCTAAAGATGACCATCTGCATTTACCTAAACGGAACTACATTAACTATGCATGTAGAATTTTAGATCTAAGAAAACCTAAATTTTAAGGAGAATTAGGATTATGTTTATTTTGTGAGTAAATTATACGTTTACATTAAGAGCTGAGCAAGGAGGCATCTTTTGGCCAGTTTCAGGACAACTAAAGAAACACAGCAGAAGCCCTGCCTGCTCCACGCTTCCACCAACAGTTTAAAACTTTCATAGATGTTTGCTAAGCAAAAAGCATGTGAGAAGCAATTTTCTGGAGAATTTGACCCTTTTCATACAATGTCCGGTATCTCGTAGACAACATTTTTAGTTGCTATCTGGGAGGTACTGCTAGGCTAGCTTCATAGATGAGGAGCCTGAGGCTCATGGGAATTCATCTGAATCCCCCAAGAAGAAAGTGGTGTTGGGTTCACAGGAGTTGTGCAAAGGTGGGGACAGACCACCAAAGACTATTACACCAGAAGCAAACTTTATTCTGGGGAAAAAATTAAAAATTAAAAAATTAAAAAATAAATCTCCATAGGGCACAAAAAATCTATCTGCTAGCTGAGACCACAGCTGGAGATGGACTTGTAATATTGTGGCAATGGGCTGTTTCCAAACTCCCCCTTTTCTAGCAAGAAGCATTAGGCATGAACAAAGGAATGTTTACAATCTAGAGGTAAAACTCTGATACAAATCGCCTTTTTTGTTGTTGTTGTTAAACTAGTATTTGTATTTTAGGTTATTGTTTTCTTCTGGCACTTTCTGATGATGTTTACCAAAGCTCTACACTCCCCTCTGATATTGCCAGTTTTGTGTAGCAGAGAAGGGTACCAGACAATGCACAACCAAAAAGTCAGGTACATCCCATTATTTAAAAGTCAACTCAGCTCCCATCAATTGCTGGTCATGAGTGGCCAAGGGGTTATCTAAAAGCTGACTCTCAGTTTTCAGAAGGACCCCCAGTTTGCAGAGGGATTCCCAGTTTGCAGAGGGACTCCCAGTTTGCAGAGGGACGCTCAGTTTGCAGAGGGACCCCCAGTTTGCAGAGGGATTCCCAGTTTGTAGAGGGACTCCCAGTTTTCAGAGGGACCCCCAGTTTGTAGAGTGCCGCTTCAGCCTTGCAGACAGAGCTCTGGGTTGTAAAGCAGAGTAACCCGCTGTCAACAGTTCATCTTCAAACTGCTGAAAAATCTCTGATAGCCGTTCTCGTTCTCCTCAGCTTACAGCTTTATGTCTTTATTTCTATGTTCTTATTTCTGGAATCTGCATTTCTATATTCTTATTCTCGGACTCTTCAGTGGGAGGACTCAAATTTGATGCCAATTCTTGCCACTACTTATATTTGTTAACAATTGAGGAAGTCCTGATTTCATTCAGTAACACTCACAGAGCCATGAGGAAAGTGAGGAGATTTGTATGTCCTCTAGGGCTCCTCTTTCAGACTGTTTAGGAAACAAAGCCCTTGGGGCAGGAGATGGCATTTATCTCTTGAGTTAGACCGGGGTTCCTGTTAGTCCATCCTGCCAGTGCCCCCCCACCTTCCATAGCTGTCTCCTGTGTCTACCACTGATTTTCAATGATTTCTTTTAAGCAGGATGTAGGCATCTATTTACTAAACCAGGAAATGAAGATATGGTTTCTTATGCTTTCAAATAGGCCATAAATTTCACCCTGAAAATCCCCAACAGAATTCAAACCTTGACCTTAGAATTTTCCTACCCATACCAAGTAGGTCACAGATCGATACTCTGAAGCGTGAGAAAACTGGACTCTGCGATCATGTGAACTGTGTTAATCCTGAATATTGCGGGAAATGGGTGGACCAACTGACTTGAAATATCTTTTGTTTATTTTAGCCACTTACGAAGTTAAAATTGAAGAACTACAAAAGGTATGGGTTCTCCTGTCCTTACTGGTATGTGACTTAAGTGTAGCACACTCCCGCAGACGTGAGTCTAGGGTACTTTCCAGCAAGACGAGCACTCCTTATGTGCGGCAGGTTTTTTCTAAGCTCCAGTGGTCAGCATTCTGAACCCCAAGCCTTTAGTACAGAGTTAGAAGGCATGTACTGAGGTGGGCAGAGATGGTCTCAGTTGATTCCTGGGCCCTCATCTGATGTGGTCTGTCAAATGGCCTGTAGTAACCATCTCTTTCATGGAGAAATGTCCTTCAGAACAATCCAAATTTGTACATCTTATGCTTTCAGGAACACAGTCATTGCCCGGTTCTGGGTTCCTGCTGGTATGGTATTAAGTGCCTCCTTGGAGGTAATTAGCAGTTCAGTTGGGGTCCCAAGGAGAATTGCTGCTGTCCTAAGTTGAGGCTCCTGGCTATGTCCTTGAATGATGGTCAATGGGGAGAACAGAACACCCACACCTGGAGCCCTTGTGAAGGCAAGCATAAGGCAAGCAATAATGGAGTGGTGTGTTGAGAAACATTCAGCGCTCTTCTGTAAATGGAGTATTCCCCGTGTGGACAGAAAGTTTGTTTTATCATTGTTTCTGCCACCGCAGATGTTCAGTAAATGAGGGGGGGAGGATGGACCAGTACTTCTTCAAATTACATAGAGCAGCTTAGTGTGTGAGCTTCCGGTGCAGTGTCTGGCACATAGTAGGCACTTTCCAAGCACTTTTGTGGGGTCATTTAAGGATCTAGTCCGCACTAGGTGGGCACACTTTGTATTTAAGATGAGTGAGCAGAGTCCAATTTCATCTTTTTTGATGACTTGGCTACAGGACTGTGTGAACTCAGTTCATGCTCTTACAAGATACAGCTGGATCCTTGAAGAAGGCCTGGTCGCCTCACATCAGACTGGCTCATGGCTGTTTTCTGTGGTTGTTGTCCTTTCTGACAATTACCTTGTCTGCCCCCTGCTGGCGCATTGGTGTCTAGCACAGAGCCCTTAATTTGATCAGGAATTACATAACATTCATTCCCCAAGAATACCCTGGGAGTCAGTACCTCTGCTTCCAACTATAAAGGGCTCAGAGCTATTTAATAGCCAGTAATTGACATTCAAAGATATTGAAAAGGATCCATCAGACTTGTTTACTGGTGCTGATCTGCTAGAATTCTGGGAGGAACCACTAGTCACTGAACGATCTCCTCTAAGGACCGGCAGTCTATGCTTGGCCTTAGAGGCAGCCTTTCAGATTCTTGTTTTCTATTTTCTTCAGGGTTCTTGGCTAGATTCCAAACAACTAATGACCTCAGATGTGGGGCCAGTGACTAAGGGAAAGGGGGTCGTGCTATGTTGTGATCACTGGAGTGTAATCTTAATAGAACTAAATCTCTGCCATGTAAGAGTAGAATTTTGATCAGAGAGCGTATAGTTAGGGCACAGTCCAAGCAAGGACACACACTGTCCTTTGGTAACTGCCACTGCCCAGATACCACACACTGTACATCCCGAAGTTCTCCTTCGGGGCATGCCTAGAACGAGATGCAGAGAAAGCTGCCCAAGCCTTCTCATGTGTGGTAACTTACACGCACTGCCCCTTCAGAATGTTGGTTTCTTTTCTGCCTGAGCTTCAGCCCCGCACTCAAGAGTTCATGGAACTCTCTGTGGCTGCTGTCTGCTTGTGCCATGTCCTGAGAACACACTCCCACTGATCAAGTCCCCTGATGATTTACACCCAACAACAGAGCCTTCATTGGATAAACTCACAAAAATGACTGTTTTCCTTTGTTTTCAGCCTTGGAGGAGTTTTCTCCATCCAGAACCAAGGTAAGTTTTCTCTCTAAGCGAAAGCATAGTCTAGCCACCTATGACTCATGATTGAACTCATTTTCTTGCTATGGGCTAGCCGTGTTCCCAGTGCATGAACTGGTTCTGTTTGCCCGGGACCTTGTGAGGGACCCAGTGCAAAGCAGGTTCTCAGTGACTTACTGGCCTTCCTTGATCTTGTCATCTTAGCCCATTCTGTCCTCATACAGCAAACTCTAGTTGACAAAGCAAAGAGGAGTAACTGAAGAGCCATCCTATAGACAACTTGTGGTAATCCAAAACAGATGGGTAAAGTGTTTGGGATGGGGAGACAACATGGCCACTCCAGGGTCTCATCAGTGGAGGACTCTTGAGTACTGTGACTTAGACAAAAGAGATCTTGGATTTGTTAGCAATGTAAGATGCAAATGGCATATTTGGAAAAAGGAGCAGTTAATAAAAAGAAGGAAGTGATCAAATAAGCTGGTGGGCTGGGGGAGACTGTGAGACTCTACACCCAAACAGACATTGAGGAAAGGAACAAAGAGAGATGGAATTGGAAAGGAAGAAGCGTGGCGGATCACACGAGGACTTAGACTGCATCCTTCATGTGTTAGAGAACCAAATGAGTTTAAGCATGAATTAATACTTACTCTGGTTGGAACGAGCAGACATGCATATAAGCTGTCAGTCTGGTTGATGTAGTCCTGGGTCCTCATCTTAAAGAAAGATTCACTTTTCTCAGTCATCTCATTAGGATTGGGCCAATCTGCCATCTATAGGTAAGACCTTACTTTTCCTTGGTATCATCCTATTTTAGCCCTAGACCTCAAGACAAAGAAAACTGCATGAAGGAAAAGGAGCCATCTGAATTCAAACCTTCAAAGCTAGAGGATTCGCATCCTAACCATCCTTCTAAGGTATCGGTATCCAAGAGCACATGGTGGAGTTCAGATATGTGATCTTTCTTAAATACAAACCTGATGAGTGTCTCCCACTGCTTCTCTTTACAAAGCTAAGGAATAAACCCCAAACTCCTTTCCATGTATACAAGGCCATTCAAGAGGCAGCCCCACCCCATTTGTCTTTTGAGTCTTATCTTCAGTCTTCCCTCTTCTATGTCTTTGTTTAGCTCAGCTCTTGTCTCATCTTCCACACGACTCCTTCCGTACTCTTAGGTCACTAGCACGTCTCCAAGCAGCCCATCATTTGCTCATTCTGCCTAGTCTGTCAGATGTTCCTGTCTCCCTCCATCAATCTCCTACCTACGTTTTTTAAGATAGAGCTTGATGAATTCTGCTTTTGGAAATTTTCCCACACTCAATCTCCCAATGGAAAGGAGAAATCTCTCCATCCTGTTTCCATGGCCGCGAACAGTTTTATACATAATGTCATATTATGCCCTAATTCCTTGTGAGTGTTCACCATCACCAATATCTGGGATGCTCAGGTCAGTGCCTGACCTGCTTCCAGAGCTTTTCACACTGTCCTGCATTCAGTATAGGTCTCATAGATAAGGAAATGCAGACTTGAGAAGGACCACAAGGTCGTGGATAGAAAGACAAATGTCAGGGAAACTGGAAGGAAGGAGGGATACCCAGAAGCCCCCTTAGAGATGATGAGAACAGGGATATAGAGCTAAGCTCTCTCAGTGGAATACTAATAATGAGACCCATAATCTGTTATTTGAGCTGCCTCGATTCTTTATTAAGGGTGTGAGTGATATTTCTTCTCACGGAATGCCATGATGGTTGAGATGGAAGAAAGAACCTGACCTGGAGTTGGCACTCTCTGTGCCAGGCATTCACTGTCTCTTCAGAAATAAACGAAGGGCATAGTATATACTCCAGTAAGACGTAGGGTCTAGTAAGATGGCATTCAACAACCTGTAATAATTAAGAGTTGTTCTCACTGAGGAACACATTCTAAAGGCCAGAATGCATGAGCCAGGAAGTGACTTGGCAACCACCCCAGCAGTGCTCTCCCTGTTGCATATGTTTAGGTAGGTGCATGTGAAGGGACACCAGGAAAGGTCCAGATGGCTGGAGTCCATGAGGACAGAAGGAATGTTCCGGCTGGAAACCAGGAAGCCATGACTGACATCCCTCGGAACAGGCTCTTTCCAGAGGACGTGATGCCAATAAGGCACTCCCAAGACAAGGGTGAGTTGCATTCCCCTGGGATCTATTTGCTACCAAATTGTTTCAAAGGGGAGCATGGCTGAGATCATAATTGATTTACAGATATATAATAGACATTCATTATGTACCTAGTAACTGGACTCTAAGGGCTGTCTTCCCCAGGGCAGTGGGAAGAGCTGTAGATTTAGAGGCAAATGGCTCATGTTCAAGTCTGCCCAACTGTGAACTTAACCATTGGGTGCTGAGTTTGTTTTCCAGTAGTGCAGTTTCTCCATTAAAAAAGGAATCTGAGCATGGGCCTCACAGGAGTTAGGAGGGCCAGTTCCAACAGCATGTCATGTGACCCATGTCATGTGACGGTCTTGTTCTTCTCTTGTCTACCTACTGACCCTGCTCCCACCATTAGCAGACTGATGTCACACAGCATCACAAAGTGACTGTTGCAGCTGCATTTCCTTCCTTCACCTTAGTCAGGACCCCTGATTACAAACAAGGATTAAATCATACCTGATTAAATCACTACTTAAAGCAGGTTCACTTGGCAGAAACTCAAGGCATGCCTGGATCTGGGGACACAGATAATATCACAAGGACAACACATCCTGAGTTCTCTCTGAGGCACCTCTGTTTTTCCAGGCAGAGTCGATTCCTGGAAAGTCAAGCTGGCAGCAAGCAATGATAGGGTTACAAACTATTCTCTGATAAGCCCCAAAGGAAAACCAGTAATTTTTATCTTTCCAAAGATAAAAGACATGAGTCTTACATCGTCTTTGATTGAACCACTTGCCATCACCAATTAAAAACCTATGACGGTCTAATTGGATGGGGCTATGTCATATTCCCATTGATCTAGGAGTGGGTAGAGTCATTTCTACCAAACAACTCACTGCTTGTGCTAGCTACTTTTCTGTTGCTGTAAAAAGATACCATGACCAAGACAACTTAGAGAAGAAAGAGTTATAGAGGGCTTACAGTTCCAAAGGGTTAGACCATCATGGCAGGAAACATGACAACAGTCAGGTGGGCATGGTACCCAAGCAGCTGAGAGCTCATGTCTTATCCATAGCATGAAGCATGTGAGGATGAGTTAATTGGGAATGATATGAGCTTTTTTAAAATTTTTGGGTCATTTTATTATTTTATTGAGCCTCAGAGTCTCAGAACTCATACTAATAGACACAATAGAAGTAGCTATAGGTCAAGTAGGAACTAGGTCATGTTTATATTAACTAAACCATGGATTACCATCAAAAGGATGTGATGTATTCGATGTACTAATTTAAAAAAAAAACACAAAGACACATACATAGACACCACACATGCAGAGACACACACATGCAGTGCGCCATGAAGCTTTCTACTAGTTTTCTCATTTTAGCCTAGGAGACAAGTATCTTGTGCTCTCAAGATATAAGAGAGCACAAGATACTTGTCTCCTTAGTAAACTGTCAGTTCTACACACACCAGCAAGACATTGAATTGGTAAAATACATTTAATTCACTGTTTAAATAATATGATCATCTTGCCATCGTTCTAGAGCAATTCTTTAGTATGCAGCAAAGTGAGACTCAGAAGAACTCATCAAGCTTTTGCTGAGAGGAGGCATTGATGTGCATAGGAAGGACAAATTTGGTTGGGAGTGGGAGCATCAGATTACGCCCTAGCATGAAAGCATGAAGTGTACATATACACATTAATATGCTAATTAGCACTAAATTTAGATACAGAATAATTATATTTTTGAATCCAGTAAATGTTCATTGTTTCAGTTGTTGAAGAAGTTTTGGAATGGAAGTGTTTTAGTCAACTCTATCTGCCAAGGCTCAAACAAAAGTATAGTCAAAAGTAGCAATGGGTGCAGGAGACCTTATCTCAGAGTTGAGTTATGGTGAGGCTGGGAATTACACTCAGGGACCTGAATGTCCTGGGCATGTGTTTTACTGCTGAGCTGTACTCCTAGCCACTCTCTCTAAAGCTTTAAGATTGTTATCATTCAGGACACACACCAAGTTCCATTTCATTCCAAGTAGAGCCCCCAGGCATGGGATAGAATTGGTGTGGTGGTCTCATCTTCCTAATGGTCTGTTTTAGTCTCGAAATGTATGACTGTAACATCACAGAAGGCTCATCTCACTTCATTCTGGGAATCTCAAAGGGCATCATGGCCTCAGTTACTTCCCAGCCTGGTCCCTCCTTATTCTCTCCCAAACTGTGTCAGGCATGATATGAGCTTTTAAAACTTCTAAGCTCACCCCAGTGACACAACTCCTCCAACAAGGCCACACCTCCTAATCTTCCCAAATAGTTCCACCAACTGGGGACCATGTATTCAAATATATAAGCTTATATGGGTCATTCTCATTAAAGCCAACAGGTAGAAAGAAGAAGGGTTTAAGGAATCCTTGACTTCCTAGTGAGGACTTTGTCTAATGGAGGAAAAATGCTACAACCATCAAAAGATAGGGTGGATAAATATATAATATCCTGTCCACATAACAGGAAAGTTAGTGAGAGTAAAGCACAAGTTGCAAGTAACTAGCTGCAACAACCTGAAAGAACCTCTCAATGCTGAATGCAAGTGTGCAGCACTAAGGAGTACAAACTGCATCACTGCATTAGTACAAAGGTCAAAGGTAGACGGAATACACCAAGAGACTGTGGTAGGGAACAAAGCAGAGAGCCCCCCAAAGAGGTGCTCACTCTTTGACAGCGGAGCTGCTTGCTCTGATCTGTGTATGTGAGGATGTTCAGTGTGAGACAACCCTTGGCCTGTAGTTTGGTGATGTATTCTCTTGTATACTATGTTGTTATTAAATCTTAAAACAGAGCTAAGGATGCAGTTCAGTTGTGAGTGCTCGCCTCGCATGTACAAGACTCCAGGTTTTTTATTCACAGCACTGTAGAAGAAAGAAAAACAATAAAAAAAGCAAAGAAATATAAGTAATCATGAAAGTAAAAAATATAAAAAGGAGCAGGTAACTATTCAACACAAAAATAACACATATGCCTCTAAAATGAGACCATTTTAAAATTATGAAGAGCAGAAACTTTAGTTAATCAGGAAGGAGATTTAAAAAGCAGAAGAAATTTTAAAAATATGTTATAAGGAAATAGATACAAAAATTTCAATATCAGTAAATTCTGTGCATGTTAAACTTACTAGTTAGAGGATGCATTCAAAGTTTTCAAAATTCAAAGTATTTGAGTACTGTTTGCATGCCCTGTATTCCTTGAGGTATGGGGATTTAGTAATGAAAGAAACAGCAAAAATCATCCTCCTCTTTATGCACGTAGGACTGAAGACCCTATCTTCATCCTACATAAAATTCAACTCAAAATAGATCAAAGGCCTTAATGTAACAACTAAAACCCTAAGTCATAAGAAGGAAACATGAGGGAAACCTGAAAAATGTAGATATAAGCAACAACTTACACAAAACAATGTCAGACGCTGATGAATGAGACTGTGAACACAGAGGCTTCTGACCCCAAAGGGAACAGCAGAACACAGACAGCCTACGGAAGAAGGGGAGATCTTTGCCAGCTGTTACTGACCATTCATATCGAGAATATATAAAGTTTAAAACTCATCACTGAAAAATCAAATAAGTCAATGAGTGAGCACATGAATACAGCAGACGCTGCTCAAAAGAAGTACACATAATTCTATGGAAAAACATTCGCTGTCCTCAGCCATCAAAGAATGTAAATCTGCACTATCCTGAGAGTCCATCTCACCCAACCAGGGTGGCCATCACAAGGAAAGACAACAAGCACCAGAGAGAATGTGGAGGGGCCCCTTAACCTGCTGGTGGGAATGGGAATTAGGGCAGCTGCTATGGAAATCAATGTGACCGTCTTTCAAAAACACTAAAAATGGAACAGCCACATGACACAGCTATGCCCGGGGTGGGTGTATGAAGCTGGGGAGCTAAGTCAGCCCACCTGAGTTTATCAGAGCACCGCTCAAAATAGCCAAGTTATAGAATCAGCTTCAACAGAAGAATACCTAAAGAAAATGGGACACACGCTCATGAGCATGCGCATGCACAAGCGCGCGCGCGCGCGCACACGCGCATGAGTTTTATGCTATTAAGAAGAATGCAGAGGATAGGGAAAGGACTCCATTAGTAAATATCTTGCCTTGGTTAGCATGAGAACTTAAATTTGATCATCATAACCTGCATTTACACAAATAGAAACAACAAAAACAGGCATGGTGTTATGCTTTATAACTCCAGCACGTGACAGGGATCAGCAAGATCTCCGGGACTCACTGGTCAGCCCAGTGAGAAAGTCTGTCTCTTAAAAACAAGGCAGACAGAGCCTGAGGAACAACCCCCAAGTTTGACCGCTGCCTTCCATGTACACATACACATGAAGAATGGAATTACTATTTGCAGGAAAATGGATAGAATTGGAGAGGAACTGAGAAAGATAGACTAAAGGAATCAATCATGTTTTCTCTCTCATGTGAAAAGACACTTACAGGAAGACGAAAGGGTCCATGTGGAGGGAGCGGGTAGGTAGACAAGATGAGAGATGCCAATAAGATCAACATGCACACATGGCCTGTACAGAACCCTGCAATGCAGTGCATTCTTCTGAACAACTAATCTATAGTAATAAAGAACCCCAGTCCCCATCGGGGTTGCTTTCTGATCCAATGAGGCAGACAAAAATAACAAAATAACAAAAATAATAAAATAGTCTTATATGAAATGGAGATGAATGTTATAAGGAAAGGAAAGAGAGGACATTAAGGAAGTCATGGACGTTGAATGTGTCTGTGGGTGACCTCCAAGGCCTCAAGTAGATCCAGAAAGGATAGTTAATCCTGCTTGTCCATGGCATTTAAAGACACACAGAAGACACACCTCTTGACGCGTCTGTGAGGGAATTTCCCAAGGGATGTAGCTCAGAAGGCTGGAGCCACCTGCCTGTGGGTCTCACAGTCCCCCATTCTAGGGTTCTAGACTGAAAACAAAACAGGAAAGAAGAGAAAGCAAGCAAAGTCACAGCAGTCAGCTCTCTTTGCTGCCTGACTGCAGGTGGCATGACCAGCCACCCCAGGCCCCTGCTGCCTTGACCTCCCTGACATGGTGGAGCAGCCAGCTACCCCAGGCCCCTGCTGCCTTGACCTCCTTGACATGGTGGACCAGCCACCCTAGGCCCCTGCTGCCTTGACCTCCCTGACATGGTGGACTGTGAGCCAAAAGAACTCATCCTTCCATAAACCGCATTGGTCAGGTGCTTTGTCATAGCAATAAAAATAGCAGAGGCACAAGTGTATCTGATCTAAGAATACTCTGAGGAGAAAGGACGGGGGAGCAAGCACTTCTGGGTCCCAGCTGATCACAGGCACTGGAGGAACAGCAAGGTCCCTGTAACCAAAACAGACACTGCAGAGGAGGGCGTAGTGAGGGAGGAGGGGCCAGCACAGGCTTTTAGGAATCTCTGTGAGAGCTTTGACCTTTGCTCTCAGTGTGATTGCTTTTTTAACCACGGAGAACTTGCAACACGCAGAACAGTCATGATCAGAGTTGTGTTGTAAAGAGTAGCATGGCTGAGAATAGATAGGTATAAGCTGAGTCAGGGGATCTGTTGTTATTATAGTGATTTAGGTGAGAGGTTGGTAGAGGGCTCTGTGGTTGGATTGTGGAGGTGGCCTGGATTGACCATAAAACCTTGTTAGATGGCAGGCAAATGTTGACTAGATGTGAGATACAGAAGGAAAGAATCAAGGATGTCTCCAAAACTTGGGGCCTGAGGCACCTGAACAATTGGAAAGGTAT
Source organism: Ellobius talpinus (assembly GCA_001685095.1). NCBI lineage: Eukaryota > Metazoa > Chordata > Mammalia > Rodentia > Cricetidae > Ellobius > Ellobius talpinus. The sequence continues at coordinate 1,792 of LOJH01023468.1, read as the reverse complement.
TATTGACCTTTTTTTTTTTTAGAGAAAGTATAGATTTAAAGATGAGAAATTTGAAAAAAAAAGAAAAAAGAAATCATGGGATTAGTTTGAAATCCAATATGCCTGGAATAATCAATTGGAAATGGCATGAAGGATCATGGTGGAACTGGAATTGTCTGTTGAAGATACACATTTGTGGATTATGTTTCTAAGATGATTCCATAATGCTTCTCATGAGCCAATAAGAAAGATTAAGAAAAGGGGGCGCCCGGAAAGACGGCTTAGTAGTTAAGAGCACTTGGTCTCTCAGAGAATGTGGGTTTGGTTCCCAGCACCCACATGGTATGTCACAGTCATCCATAGCTCCAATGCCAGAGGATCCAACACCCTCTTCTGGCCTCCACAGGCACCAGGTCCACATGTGATATACACATGTACATGCAGGCAAAATACTCAAAACCTATGAAGTATAATAAATATGCTTTTTAAAGAAAGTGAAAATGCCCAGCTATATGCTTAGCATCTTTTTTTCCCCCCTGAAACTATTCTACTAACTTCCCTAGAAAAAGTGAGCCACCTTCCTCTGGGAACTGACCCTCTTTGAAATAGTTTGATGGTCACATACTTCTTGCAATAGGATAAAATCTTCTCATTTGGTTCATTTAATTAATAGATACCAGTCACTTTGCTCATTGCATATTTTTAGATACACTTCTTATGATAAGTAGTTCATGTCTGAAATGAAAATAGCTCTGAGTCAGCCACAGCCTAACTATGAAGCTATACCAGCTGATGACGAGGTGGCAGTTTATGCTTATGACAAATTTACAGCTGAGAACTCCCTGCATCTATCAGGCTGGCTACCTGTGCCAACAATCCCTATGGACTGTTCAGATGAGCATGTTATCTTCTAGTTAACTCTATGATTAATAATACATGTTGACATGTGTTTGATTAGCTTCACTTTAAGAAAGAGAAAACTACCACCAAAAAATAAAACCTAGAAAAGGCCATTTAGATGGTAGAGAAAATTTTCAGGGCTGAAGGACTTTAACACAGAAGGTCAGAAGCAACAGGAAGAGCCATTAAGCTAGGGAAGAGCTTTGGGTTGCTGGGGAATTAGCACTCTTTGTTAATATACACTTGATCCTTACACAGCTACATAGAAGGGGCTGTTAGTTACTGTTGCTGGTTGCTTTTACCCTTCTGGCTCTTTTACTCTCTTTTGGGGGACCCACCTCCCAGCTCCCAAATAAACACACAGAAGCCTATTCTTACTTATAAACGCCAGACCTTATCTTGGCTGGCTTCTTCTAGACAGCTTTTCTTGAATTATCCCATCTACCTTTTGCCTCTGGGCTTTTACCTTTATTTCTTTATACATTTCCTTCTTATTCCATGTCTGGCTGTGTAGCTGGGTGGCTGGTCCCTTCTTTTCTTGCTCCTTCATCTCTCTTGCTTTCTTGTTCCTTGATTTTTCTTGCTTCTTCTTCCATGTATTCTCTCTGTCTGACAGCCCCACCTCTCTATCCTTTCTCTTGCCTCACTATTGGCTATTCAGCTCTGTTTTTAGACCAATCGGGTATTTTAAACATGCAAGTAACACAGCTTCACAGAGTTAAACAAATGCAACATAAAAGAATGCAGCACACCTTTGCATCATTAGAACAAATGTTCCACAGCGTAAACAGATGTAACACATCTTAAAATAATATTTCACAAAAAGAAAGCATATTTAACAAGTGGTGCTCGCATAACTAGTTATCAACATGTAGAAAAATGAAAATAGACCCATATCTATCACCATGCACAA
>LOJH01023467.1:19589-32900 GCA_001685095.1 Ellobius talpinus | reverse complement strand
ATAGATAGATAGATAGATAGATAGATAGATAGACTGATAGATGATAGTTAGGTGATAGAATAGCTAGATAGACCAGAGAGAGAGGAGTCTAGCTAGGATGGAAATGTGAATGTCGACAGCTATTAGCCACAGTAAGAATTAGATATCTCTGCACATAGTAATCGAGAAGGTTCTGTGGGTGGAGACAACAGGCTGCAGAGAAGGGGAGAGGGAGGGTAAGAGAGAGGCAGAGAGAGTGCATTTCTATAAAGTTAACTGCACAGAGAGAAGCAGGAAGAAGCCACATATTTGGAACAGAGAGGGATGGTGTGAGGGGCTTCACTGTTCCCTTAATGTGCATGCTCACTAATTACATTTAATGGCATGCACTCATTTGGAAATAAAATAGATTTCTCTAAAGATGAATACAATGATATACACATCTGAAAGGGTGGCCTGGGAGTGGAGCAGGAGTGCTGGTCATGGAAGCTGCCCAAGACAAAGCTACTATGCAGTTGATGACGCCTTAGGTGTCTAGGGATGGCCAGCTCATTACACACATACTATCACCGAGGCTCCCAGATGCTCTTGAAGCTCTGCATCCAAGAAAATAGCACTCATTCTAGTGCATCTGTGTCCATTTAAGAAAGATAAGGCAGAAGGCAGAAGAGAAATCAGAGAACTGTGAGTTTCTAATCCCAGCATCCTGTAGGCACCACAAAAAGAATTTGCTAGCATCTTGTGGCTGCTCAATAATCCAAGTTAGTACCATGGAAGGAGACAAGTGATGCTGACTCCGTGAATGTAATCCTAGGGAATCCTGTGACCACTTCACAACAAAAATGATGGGTCAGCAGGATGTGGCTGGCTGGTCTTTGGGGTTCTCACTCTGAACACACCAGCTGCATGTGGGGGATACCAAAAACCTAGGAATGGGACACTTCGCTGTATCCAGAGAAGAATAGGAAGCTGTGCAGTCCTGCTGGATGTAGAGGGACTACAGATAACAAGTATAGCCTACGTGTTTCTAAAAAGCTAGATCTTTGAAAGATTTCATCATAAAGAAATTCCGAGTGTTTGAGGAAATAAATATGCTAACCCTGATCTGGACTGATAATGTATGTAAGTATGTATGCATGTGTGTATATATAAAAACACAGAACTTCCAAAATATAATTCAAGTCAACTTATAAAAATTTTAAGCCAACAGACATCAAAAAACAAAACAAAACAAACAAACAAAAAAAAAACAACTGAAGACAAAGACATACTGAATGGATTATTTTGCAAGTAGAAAAATAACAAGGCACGGCCTCCCTAAATGTTCCCAGGCAGCGTTCATCTGAGAATCCCTTCTAGGGACCGTCAAGCACAAAAGCCAGTGGGTGGGACGCTGGCAGGAGTGTCCTAGGTAAGGACTCTGACCCCAGAGGCTGAGCAGGCAAGTCAGGTGACTTGAACTCCTGAAAGGCCCTGTAATTTTCAGGTGACTAAACGGGGAGAGAATCAGCACGCGAATCACCTTTCAAGTATTTAATTTAATTAGACAAGGCAAACGAGGCTCCTTGGAAATCCACACGGCATTAACTCCTGTCACAAAGCAGCCCAAGGTAATTGCCAAAAGTGAAAAAGTGGTTACCAAGGCTTAAGCGTATTTATCACAGCTGCTGCACTTTCGCAAATGAGGCTTTCTGGGGCTAAAGCCTCCGCCAGAGCCACGGGGCCCTGGAGCACAGATTCCAGGGCTTGCACAAACCCCCTCTAATAAGCCATTGTGATAGGGTGAGCACATGAGTTGGGGGGATGCTAACAGACACAGCTGACCAGATGCTCAATGCCTGCCCTCTGGTCCCCGGTGCCTGTCTGCTGCCCTTCTGGCTTCTCTGGAATGTTAGAGTCATGCAGTCCTCAGTGTCTCCCGTCACCAACAAAGCTGGATGTTAGCCCCACAAACGAGAACCCTCATGCCGGGGACCCTTTCAGAAAGTGGAGCGGCTCTGTAAATGCACTTTAGCTGGAGCCCTCCTGCAACTGGCCCCCTGGATTTGTCTTCTTTGTTGGCAGGGCCTGACCCTCAGAAGGCTAGTTCCAGATCACACTCCTCTCTCAGAACGAGCTGTCACACACAGGCTACAACTGTGTGGAAGGAGATACGAATCTTGCCAGGTAATTCAGCAGCTTAACAAATAAATCAGAGTCGAGGAAATATCTAGTAAGGCCCAGATATTTGCAACATGCTGAGCTCTGTGCCCGGACTGAAAACTGAAGGGAAAATAGGCCCTGTTCACACAAATGTACAATCAAATGGGTCAGATGGATGACTGCGCTGTTGAGCGTATAGAGTGCCCCCAGGGCTCATGTGTTCAGTGCTTGCTTTCCAAATGATGGAAATGTTGGGAGTTTCTGAAAGCAATAGCGGGTAGGATCTAGTTGGAGGAAGTAGGCTGCTGAGGGTGTGTCCTTGCGTCTGTATCTCCAGAGACTCCAGTCTCTGCTTCCTGTCTACCATGAGGTCAACAGCGCCTATGCTACACCCTCTCCACCACAGTGGACAAGACCTCTGAAACCATGAGCAGATACACAATTCCTCTTTTCATGCTGTTCGCTCTGGCATGTCAGCACAGCCACAGGTTTTCAGCTGGGGGTGCTCTGGTTCCTTTTTGTCAACTTGATACAAACTAGGGTCACCTGGGAATTGGGACTCTCAATTGGGGAATTTGCCTCCATCAGATTGGCCCGTGGGCATGTTTGTGGGTCATCTCCTTGATTGATGATTGATGTGGGAGGGCCCAGTCCACTGTGGGTAGTGCCCGCTTGGGTAGGTAGTCCCGAATTGCGTGGGAAAGCAGACTTGAGCAAGCCATGAAGAATAAGCCACTAAGCATCATTCCTGCCTGTTTCTGCTTCTTCAAGCTCCTGCCTTGACTTCCTTCAAGGAGGAACTGTACAATGTACACTGAAATAAAACCCTCTCCTCCCAAATTGCTTCTAGTTGTGGTGTCAATCACTGTATCAGGAAGCAAACTAGAATAGGGAGAAGGTTAAAGTGGAGGCTCACAAAATAGTACAGACAGCCATGGCTTTAATTCCCGGTCCCAAACAGATACATATACTCAATACTGCAACAGGCCAGACACTGTCTGTGATCCTCAGCTAGTGGGTGGGGACTGTATTTCCCTTTAGGAACATGTCCCACCGTATGTGTTAGGAGACTGTTGAAATCCTAAAGATTCAAAGACTCTAAATATTTACTCTTGTTTAGTGTAGGATGTCTGGCCCTCTTCTCCCAATCATTTTTGCCAACTGCACCTGCTGTCTGGGAAGGGCTGGTAGGCCAGAAGCCACCCACCCTAAGATAAACCTGGTCGGAACAAGGAATAGGCTGGGTCTAGGCCCCGAGTTGTATGTGGTGGATTCTGAAGAGAGACTTTGGGCATCCTCTGTCATTCGAAGTTTTCATGTTTCCAAGTGAGGATGTTCAACTCCTCAGGGTGCACATGTTAAATACATGGTTAAAAAGACAAAATAGCAGTTCCATCTGAACAAGGAAAGGGTCTTCATTTCAGCAGGCAGATTTCCTGCAGAGGTTCTCCTGTGGGGGTTCTCGAGAGGGGCTTCCTCAACAACCAGGGACCATAGTTCAGGCTACATGCACCACACAGCTGTTCTGTGTTTTAAAGCAGGAAATACCAATCCAGTCCCCCACGAAGTCCAGGCTGCCTCCAGGGGCTGGGCCAGGATGTCAAGTGCTGTGGTTCCCTCTGACGACACTAGCTTTAGCCAGGTAAATGTGGCAAGATGTTTCCCCAGCTGCTACCAGCCTTGGGAACAACAATGCCTAGGGACATGCCATTGGCAGCCTGCCTCCTGGGCAGAGCCAGGGCCCATACTGGCTGAGGTGCTGAGAGTCTCCTCCCCTCAAGCATGCTGAGGCTGTCATTATTGATGCTTGGCACACATATTTATTTACAAGTGACTAAACTAGGTTAAAGAATAGTCGCAGGAGAGCAGAACCACACGCTACTGGTTTTGTCTGTGCCCAACTTATTAAGTAGTTGCAAGAGATAATTGGAGACATAAAGGTCTAGACGTGGAGTCAGCTTGTAATGTGGCAACAGAGATCTGTAGTTCAACACACAGAACTATTCTAGCCCGGTGCGTAAAATAAGGAGGCTCACTTAACATGTGGGCTCTGGGAATCCCTGGAATTCCTACAGCCCACCCCTCAGGGGCAAGTATGGCGATAGATGGTTTCTCTAAGTTTCTTAGAGATCACCAGACTTGATGTCTTGTCTTTCCTTTTCACTGTGTAAGAGTCCAAATTCCCTAATGCACTGATTCTAAGTACAGCCCCTGGGCCACTGGTACATGTCTCAGCCTGAGAACTCAACTGAACTGTGTCCTGGGCTATAGCCCAGGGCTAGAGCACTTGCCTAGCAAGCACGAGGTACCAGGTTCAGTACCTAGCATTGACAAAACAAAACACAACCTAAATCAACAAAGACAGATTAATTGGGCTTTGCTCCAGGCCTGCCTGCTGCAAGACAAGTGGTAGCCACGAGACATATTTTAATATTGCCAGGGAATTCTGTAGCTCGCTCACCCACATTCCTGCATACAATGCATTTTACTCTTGGAACTGGAAAGTGGAAGTTCCTTGGCTGGCCATGCACTGCTCTTCCTACCCTACTTAGCCAACCCCGACCTTGCCTTGTCCATCAGTTGGGTTGCTCTAAATGCTGTCTGTCACTATTCTGTCCTTCAGCACAGCCACTGAAAAACGATGTACTGAAGGAGCAATCCAGCCCCAGCTGGAGCCTTTCTACATCCTCCTAGAATCTGGTGAGCACGGTCCGGAGACAGCACGATCTCCCATTCACCATAGAAGGGCGGCAGGGACCCCTGAAGGTCCTTAGTCTACTATTTCCAGGGCACATACTCTGATTTGAGTCGAGTGTGAACCTAGGAACCCCACAAAGACAGGCTTCTGCTAAGCAGGCATTTTATTACTTCCCGTTAAAACAGAAGGTGATTAAAGCACTTTTTAATTTAAAACAATTATTAAATGGAGCAGGAAGCAATGGTATCAGTTAATCTTAGGGTAGAGCTCTTTTTTTTAAACACCCTAATAGCTTCCTAAACATCAAGCGTTTCCATGAAGCTAACCAAAGAAACTTAATTATAGGCTCTGCGAGGGTTTCTATGAATTCTCAAAGGAATCACGAGGACCCTTGTATAATATAGGGTTTAGATGTTCCACGCTGGAGCCTATATACTAGCCCTTTTATCTTAACGCACAAAGGTGTCCAGAGGAGGATGCAATGAGGAATTAATCACCCAGGGGAGCCAGCCTGGCTCAGGGATGAAGCAACCAGCAGAACGTGTGAACTCAGTGTCAATATTCCCACCCTGCCTGATAGACCACTGTTGCTCCATGCTAGTTACACTCCCGGCCGCCTGCCAGAGGTCCTGGTGAGCCCCTCAAAAGACAGCATCAGCTGCTCACCCAAGACACTTTGCTGTGTTGTTGCTTCTCCTCGGAGGTTGAAAGCCCTCTGCAGAGGAGGACTGTGTCATACAGGACTGCTAGGAGGCAGGGCAAAGAAGAGCTAGATTCTGGCTGGGGGCATCACCAGACCCCTGGCAGAGCATGTGGACAAGCCCCCCAGCCTCTTCTGGTCTTGGGGTTGCCTCCTCCTTACCGGATTGCAGAGCGAGATTCTGAGGCTTCTGTGAACTTATTTGCTCTTTCAGTATCCTAAGACCTTTGTGTTTAAGATAGGACTTGTGGGGAAAATTGACTGGGGAGCGAGAAGAAGAAAGCTGGCCAAGTGCTAATAGTTCAAGTCTGAAATGGTTCCTGTAGGGTGTAGAGCCTAGTGGGAGGTCCTCTTGCCTCTGGGAATACCTCCCCAAAGGTAATTGAAAGACCCTGGCTTCCCTCTCTCTATTCTGATTCCCATGCATCTGCATCGGTGATTTTGCTCTCACCATGATGTACTTTGGCACAGGCCCACAACAACAGGATCAACCAGCAAGAGATGAGACCTCTTTAACCTGAGCCCAAATAATCTGTTTTATCTATGAGTTGATCATCACAGGCAAAGCTAACGAACAGGAAGTGAGAAGCAAGTGTGTGCTGTGTAATCCAGGCTTGAGTGTCAGCCAGGCCGGGACATCAAAGCCCCAGGGACAGGAGACCGTGTGCAGCCCACTTTCATTGCTCCGCTGGAGAGATGCTGGAGAGCGATGGAGGGTCACTCAAATGTGCCACCTCTGAACACTGCTTGGGCTCTGGACTCCTCTGACGGCTTGGTAATACCACAGATCCTCTTCTGTGTACATCCTCCATCTGTGTACAACCTCCTCCCTGGAGGGGGGGTTAGGGTCCCTGGGAGCACAAGCACACACAAGAGCAAGGTAGTGGGGACATGTGGTATGGGGCATATCTGTGGGATCTCCGGTCAGGGTGAGCAAGGCCTGCTCAGTAGCTGACTGAAGTCTTTCAGATGGCAGTTCCAGCGAGGGGAGAGGTCTTGTCTCAACTTCTTCTGTGGGGATAATAAAACTACCTCACAGGGAGGAGGTCAGAAGACCCGAGGGTGAATGTATGGTGGCTTTATAGGGAGGAGGTAAGAAGCCCTAGAAGGAATGCATAGTGGCTTTCCACAGTAGGTACCTGGTCAAATTCTGGTTCCCTCTGGCTCTTACCTGGTGCCAGGGCTGTAGCAGGGCCATGCTCACTCCTCCTTCACCAGACACCTCCTGCCAGTGACCATATTCAGGGCTGGTCTAGCTGTTGGGCAGCATGGCCCACAGCTGGGTAAATCTTGTCTTCCAGAAGCTTCAGGCATGACAGGTGGACACAAAGCAAATGGGTTTCCCATTTAGAAAGAACTTCCGAGCAGTTCTGCCAGCCAGTGCTTTCCAAAAGCCTCAGTTAGACCCACAGATGGGAAGCTGAAGGCTCTGTGATTTGACTAAAGCAGGAAGGCCTTGGAGAAATGGCCCAAGGCAGCCTTCCTTCACTGCCATCCTGGGTAGGGGCCCTGTGTCTAGCAGGATGGGAACTCAGAAGCAGCAAGCGCCTCGTGAACTAAGTGTCCGTGCTCTCCAGCGTCTCCTCAGTCTCCCCTTTCTAGCATGTCTGAGTTCAAATGAGTGCAGACCTGCAGGCCTTCAGACTGCAACAAACGACAGAAAGCTGGGCGTCCATGACGTTCTTAGCTGTCATGAAAGCTAACAGAAAGTAAAAAAGCAGATGGCACATCACAGGCCTCTTTGAACAAGCGCCTAGATTCCGTTATCCAAGCCACCTAGAAAAGACAGTGTAGGACAAAGCTGTACAACGTCAGTAGTTCTCACTGCCAGGTTCCCAGACTGGCAAAGGGCACGATACAGGGTCCCTCTACTACAAGACGCTTTTGTTTTAAGTTGAAAGTGGTGGTACTGCTTATCCAAGCACTAGGGATTTACACAATTTGAAGACTCCATCTCAAAAAGATTTTTTTTTGTTTTTAGATAAGATCTTACTATACAACTTTAGCTGGCTTAGAACTTGCAAAACAGACCAGGCTGGCCTCCTTGAAATCACAGAGCTCTGCCTGCCTCTGTCTCTCAAGCTCTCAAGAACTGGGGTTAAAGGTGTGTGCCATAACACCTGGCTAAAATAAAATTGCAAAAGTTTAAAAATAGGTATGAAAAGAGCAAGGCCATCAGGATAGGCATTTGGTATGGACCTTAATCATGGAAGGGAATGGATGAAACCTGAAGCTCTATAAACTTTGCCAACACATATGACGCTCTACTACTGTCAGAACATGACTTGGCCCCTATTCCACAGCAAATCACTGGCAGAGGCAAAATCAAAGCCCAAATAATTTGCAGAAAATGGATGACTTCAGGATTTTAATTCACAACTATTCACCTTGCCGATACTGCAGAGTTGCGCGCGTGCCCACACGCGCCACATCCCATCTGCGCAACAAATAAACAAAAAAAAAGGAAAGAACTCGAGGTGGTAATGGACAGGGTTTGACTGAAGACCTCATTCAGCTGCCCTGAGAACCTAGAGCACCGGAACCTGTAAGGACACCCCAGCCAACCTGAGAACCCAGAGGGACACCCTGAGCAGGACAGTCATAGATTGTCCCCTGAATGCCTCAGAAACCCAAAGTGCTGGGAAAACTCAGAGAGGGAGACCCAATACAGCTCTCAGCAGCTGGGGTTCAGTGGGCTCTGTGGAACTTTACCGCCACCAGTAGGCCTACTGCCTGGGCCTATGGCAGAGGAGAGATCAAACAAAGGGGCAGGGGCGTGGAGGAACAACAAAGTCAGTACTTACAAGGGTCAGGACTAAACCCGCCTGAGCAGTGGAGAGAAACATGTGGATGCTCTCACCTGCTTGGTCCTGTTTTTTTTTTTTTGTAGAACTGAAGGTAGACATGGGCTAAGAAATACTGAATGACTACCACAGCCATGTAAAACACTGGAAAATGGAAAAACAGGCAGGTAAGACCCCCACAGGGTTGGGTGTCAAGAAGCTCGTTGCCTCAGGGAAAATAATTTCTTATGAGCAGCAATAGTCAAACAGGAAGAAATGCAACCTGCTTCTGCATACATTCAAGATGGAAGACGGCTGTGGCCCACACCAGATCTTAGCCATTCTTTCCTATTAAAACTGAGCTGTCGTTTTATTCTGGTAATTATGGGAGGGGAAGCAAGCCGGTTAGGACTTCAGAAGCAACCCTAATGCAGTTTGCTGAGGGTGAGCCCATTCCTTGCTGACAGCATGTAATTCACCGAAGGTTCAGGGGACTGGGATTGAGAAGGAAATCTAGAAGTGCTGGCTCTGGAGCAGTGGTTCTCAGCCCTCCTAATGCTGCACCCCGCTAAGGCAGTTCCTATTGTGGTGGTGATCCCCCACCCCACCCCTTGAAATTATCTTACTGTAATTTTGTTACTCTTATGAATCATAAAATAAATATTTTTGGAGATAGAGGTTTGCCAAGGGGCTGTGACCCATGGGTTGAGAACCACTGCTCTGGCGGCATCTGTAAGAGTCATATACAGTAATTCCTTGGTCTCCAAATGCTCTTTATTCTGGGAAAGACGATGAAAATGAAGCTACAACCTGACCCAGAACTACCAGCGGAAGAAAAGCACCATGAGGTCAGAGCTGAACAATGGGACAGAGAGGACTGGGCTTGCCAGATAAAATAGGCACTCTCCAGCAGCGTCACCACCGTGTCGGTGGAGGGTAAGACGTCTCATAACAAGCCAGTTTCTCAACCTAAACAGAATCCATTGCCACACACAGCCACCCCATCTGATCTTGGTTTCCCTGAGAAGTGAATCACTTCATTGTTCTCCACATGACTTAAACTACATTTATATTAAAGGTCTCCCAAGCAAAAGGGGGGGAAAGGACACGCAGAAGTAGCACACATAAATACCCATATGTAACGGCTTGCATCTGGAGCTCAGCCCCTCAGAGGCATGGACAAATGGAACCCAGGGGCTTGCTGGCTAGCCAGTCTAGCCAAAACTTCAAACTCAAGGTTTAATGAGATCCTGTCTCAAAAAATAAGGTGGATGGAGACAGAGGAAATCCCAGTGCCAATCTCTGACCTGCACAGATGAGGATATCTGCATACATACTTGCATGCAAGACACATATACACAAACACACACATTTCCAATGAGATTTTTGAATCCTAGAACAAGCAAAGTTTTAATATTATTTATGACAATCACAAATGACTACTTAAAAAATAGAACAGTAGTATTTGCCTTTACCTTAGTCCCTGGGCTATCAGGGTTCTTGGTCACTCGAGCAAGTCTGGTATGGGTTCCATCTCACGGAGTGGACCTGGAGTCAAATCTGATACCCGTTGATCACTGCCACAAGCTTTGTGGGACCACTGCACCAGCACTTCCTGCAGGCAGGACACCATTGCCAAGCCAAGAGTTTGTGGTTGGCTTGTGGTTTATGTTAATCTTTTGGTAGCATTCCTAGCTATAACAAAGACACCAGGACACAGGGAATAAGGCACCAGCTCCACTTCATCGCATTCAGTGATCTGCACAGGTATTGCCTTGCTGTCAGCCTGGGTTGTTGAGGGATTCCCATGGCCAACAACCCAATTAGATGGAACACAATCCAAGCACTGGAAGCTTCATTTGATGACAAGAAATGGCCAGCTGGGGCTCTGCCTCCTTAATTACTTGGTGATTTCAGTTAAATCCCCTTCATGTATATTTTAGGAAGCGTCTACTGTATTGTTTCTATACTAGCCCTAAAATGTCCTGTAATTTTACCTGTCTCTCCCTGTATTCCATCATCCTTCTCTTCCCTCCCCCTCCTCATTTGGTCCTCCTATTCCAGCACCTCCCCCAACCCATCCATAACTATGTGCTCTACTTCCCTTTCCTAGAGAGAGCTATCTGCACCCCCTCCCCAGCCAGTCCCTTACTCTATCTATGCAGCTTGGTTATCATTGGCTTACAGCTACCATCCACATAGAAGCAAATACATACCATATTTCTCTCTCTGGATCTGGGATACCTCACTCGGGATGATTTTTTTAAGTTCCATCTACCTGTGAATTTTATAATTTCATTTTTTTTAAAAAAATGACTAATACTAATATTGTATAGATGTACCACATTTTCTTTATTTTTCTCTTGGGGGCATCTAGGTTGTTTCCCATTTCTGGCTATTCTGAATAGAGTAGCAATTAACATAGTTGAACAAGTGTCTCTGTGATAGGCTACAGAATCCTTTGGATATACGCTCAAGTGTGGTATAGCCAGATCTTGAGGGAGATCCAAATCCCATGTTCCTGAGGAATCGCCACACTGATTTCTATAATGGTGGTACAAATTTGCACCCCCACCCGCAATCGATGGGTATTTCCCTTACTCCACATCCTCACCAGCACGAATTGTCCTTTTTTTTTAATTGATCTTGGTAGGTGTAGGATGAAATCTCAGAGTAGTTTTGATTTGCAATTCTCTAATGGCTGGCTAAAAACAAAAATGTAGCAGTAAAATGGCTCTAATGACATTCTGCTATACTCACAGATCAGTGCCTTGCTTAGCCATCACCAGAGAAACTTCCTCCTGCAGCAGATGGGAGAAAATACATAGAGACCACACAGCCAGACATTATGCAGAGAATGAGTGACCTTGGAACACTCAGCCCTAAACAGGATGTCTCCATCAAATCCCTTGGGGATCAGGTAACCCTGCAGAAAGAGTCTAGAGCCAGAGGGGAAGGAGGACACCAAGAAAACAAGACCCTCTAAATCAGCATGATCAAAGTGCATAGGAACTCAGAGACTGAAACAGCATGCATTGGGCATACAAGCACCAGGCTTCCAATTTAGTGTTTTTATGGAATTCCGAAGTATGAGAAAGAGTAGGTCTCTGGCTCCTGTACTTTCTCTTGTGTTCTTCCCCTTCTGTTTTGTGTTTTCAATTTTAATGTATTCACTTTTGTTTTATATCTTATTTTATTTTATTATTACCCCTTAGAAGTCTGTTTGTTTTCTAATTAGAGACAGAAAGTTGGGTGGATCCTGATGGAGGGGAGGGGGAAGAAACTGGAAGCAGAGAGAAGAGGAACTGTAATCAGGATATGTTATGTGAAGGGAGAAAAAAATCTACTTTCAATAAAGGAAAGAACAACAAATACCTACTAGTTTTCTAAAAGTCAGGATTTACAACAGAAAACTAATTTTTATAGCTTTAAGGATTTACAAAAATATTTCAGGAGTGCTTGCCTGTATGTATGTGTTAGAAATGAATATCTGGCATCTGAGGAGGGCAGAAGAGGGCATCGAATCCCCCTGGGATTGGAGTTATACACGGCTGTGAGCCAGTACATGGGTGCCGGGAACTGAATTCAGGCTCTCTTTTAGCTGATGAGCCCTTTTTCAGGCTCCTAACTGTCAGGTCATCTACGTCTGATGTATCATGTCTTCAGGGTTGAAAACTTGTTCTGCTTGGAGATACACACAGCAACAACAACAACAACACACACACACACACACACTCGAATGAATGACACCTAGGCACTTCGTGAAAGTTCCCCACTTAAGACTGAAAGAGACCAAGCATGCCAGCTGCAGCATTGGGGTTCATGGGTCTATTACTGCATGGACATTTCTTGTAGAAGATTCTTGACAAAGCCTCAGATTTTTCAAATGTGCTCTGGTCTGTGAAGAGAATAACTTGTCCCTAGAGAATGAGAACTCGATCAACATATTCAGTATAGAACTGTCTATAGAATGTACAATAGTCTGCAACACAGAACCAGAGATAGTCAGGAAACCGTTTGATCCAGTTGGCACCTTGTGTTGGCTGACCCTCTGATTACCTAACACCAGGTAGGTAGTGCTAGCATAGTAATGGCAAGAATAAAGAGGCACCGGTTTGTATGGCAGGAGCCTACACCAGCTGTTCTATAATCCAGGATCTAGCAGCGGATGCTTATAACGTCTCCACTGGTTTTGAATGACAATACTAATATTAAAGTCGGGCATGGAAGCTTGTTTTTTTTTTTTTAATCCTGTGATCAGGAGGCTAAGGCAGGGTGATGAGTTAGAGGCTAGCCTGGGGCAAAAAGTGAAACACTGTCTCCAAAGCATCAGAATGTAAAGTATCATTTCTTCTCCTTAGGGAACACAGAGCTGCATAAATTACAGAAAGAGAGGGAGGTGACACATAGCCTTTCATCTTGGACCTCCAACTACATGGGTGTGGAGATATTTCTCTTATCAAGCAGATGGTATGTTCTAGCAACAGCTAGTAAGCCACTTTTGTAATCTGTCCTTCGGCTGAGAAAACAACACACTCCTTACATCATATCAGAAAAGGAATGACTCCAAGATTTCCAGGCAATGCAGCTATTTTTCAAATTCAAACTCCCCTGTTACCCATTACAAATGATTTCAAATGTGCCATTCTTGGCCTTCATTTGCACCGAACCCTGGAGAATCATGCAGCCAAGTTGTAATTCCAGCAATCACTGTCCCACACGAGGCACTTCAATAGCCAGTTCTTCCTTCCTCACATCACGTCATCATTCGTAGGAGCTAGAGGTCGCTCCCAAACAAGCTGTGCTTATGCTACACAGAAGTGCAAACTCTAGGCTATGCTGCTATCTCCTGCAGACTAACAAGCCACTTCAGTTCTGATGTGCCTGCATTTGCTCTTCTGCTTAGTGGTTTGAATAACAAGATTTCCTCCATAGTTTATCAGCACAAGGTTGGGGGGAAGTTTGGGAGGTGAGGTGTGGCCTTGTTGGAAGAAGTATGTCACTGGAGG
>LOJH01023467.1:5719-19492 GCA_001685095.1 Ellobius talpinus | reverse complement strand
TCTCTCTCTCTCTCTCTCTCTCTCTCTCCTCTCTCTCTCCCTCTCTCTCTCCTTCCTGCTTGTGGGTTGAGATGCGAGGTCTCAGCTTGCTGCTCCAGCCTGCAGGCCTGCTGCTTGCCCTCCTTGTAGACTTTTATCCCACTGGAACCAGTCTGAATAAACCCTTCTTCTGTAAATTGCCCTGGTTGTGGTGTTCTAGCACAGCTACAGAGAAGCAGCTAATGAATCTGTCTTCCTAATCAAGACGTGGCAGAGAGTGACAGTGACTCACGAAGCCTTCATGCTGAAGTGACACCTGATGTGGGATTCCCTTCTATATGCTGTGAATACCATTGGTGAATAAACACACTCTCTTGGACCTGCACAGGGAATAGAGGTAGGTGGGGAAAACTAAACTGAATGCTGGGAGGAAGAAGGCAGAGTCAGGGAGAAGCCATGTAGCTCTGCCAGAGACAGATGTCCTGAAACTTTACCCGGTAAGCCGCAGCCACGGGGCGATACACAGATTACTAGAAATGGGTTAAATTAAGATGTAAAAGTTAGCCAANAACTAAACTGAATGCTGGGAGGAAGAAGGCAGAGTCAGGGAGAAGCCATGTAGCTCTGCCAGAGACAGATGTCCTGAAACTTTACCCGGTAAGCCGCAGCCACGGGGCGATACACAGATTACTAGAAATGGGTTAAATTAAGATGTAAAAGTTAGCCAATAAGAAGTTAGAGCTAATGGGCCAAGCAGTGATTTCAATAATGTAGTTTCTGTGTGATTATTTTGGGGCTGAGCAGCTGGGAACCAACAAGTGGCCTCCTTACAACAGACACCCTCAAGGCCGAGTCCTTTTCTCGTTTGTAGTCACAGAGTGTACTTTAAAAGGAGATGGGAGAAGTGAGAGGTCCAGCAGACTAAGGGCTTTGCAGCCAAGCCTCATGACCCCCAGGAGCCACACCATAGGAGAGAACAGACTCCTGAAGGTTGGCCCTGACCTCCACAAAGTAAATAAAAAAATGCAATAAAATACTAAAAAGTAAACAAATAAAAAAGAAGATAAGAAATGGCTTGAAATATGGAGCTGTTTTAGAAACCATTGTCTTACCCAGTCACTGGTGACAGAACATGCTGATGAAGAAGACAGCTTGATTTCATTTTACTAAACACCTGGAGTTGTTAAGAAGTTAAGGCAGAGTAGAAAGAAAACACAAATACAGTATGTTTTTTTAACCAGATTTAAGATTTTTTTTAATTCAAATTGACCCAAAGCAAAACTTACATTACAAAGAAAGAACAGAATATATTATGATACAACACACTGGGAGTTACATGAAAGCTAAATTTGTGGGCAAACAGCCTTGTCCCAATCCCATCCTGGGCTAACGAGTGATTCAGTAGGGAAGTTAGAGGCGCTTTCGTATGGTCCACTATGGTCATTAAGCTACACTTTCTTGTGTCTTATGAGGGTGTGAGTCTAGACTCCCTCATGCTCCAAAAGTGACTCCTGCCACTGCCACAATGCTGCCTTCTCCAGCGAAACGTTGTTCCAAGCATGACTGATAAAGAATTAAAAAAAAAAAACAATCAAGTCATCCAAACTAATGAGCATGGGTTATTCTGTAGTAAATAGTTTAGAAATATGGGAATTAAATAATCTAAAAAAACCACTCTTACTCTGCTGTACATTTATAAACACAAATATTTACAAAGAAACACCCTTGTTTGCAAAAGATGAGGTTTGCAGTTCATTAATGATCATAATCTTTTATGAGCTGGTTTCTTTGGTGTATTTGCCAAATGCATTTTATAAAGTTTTCGGAATAGTCTTAAATAATACATTTCAAAAGAAACACAAAAGAATCAGTGTCAAATTTTGAGTCAAGATTCTGGAATAACCAATAGGCCAAGC
Source organism: Ellobius talpinus (assembly GCA_001685095.1). Taxonomy (NCBI): domain Eukaryota; kingdom Metazoa; phylum Chordata; class Mammalia; order Rodentia; family Cricetidae; genus Ellobius; species Ellobius talpinus. Next base: position 17,597 of record LOJH01023467.1, on the reverse strand, counting down.
TTCTGAAAACGCTTGTTTTTCCTCTCCTCATGGCCAGAGACCGTTTCTCGGATAATCAAACTCAAGTGCAGACAGACCTGCATGTCATCAGGGCCACATTAGCAACTATACAGCCTTTCAGTCACCATAAGATACAGTGTATGTCTGGGGTTCTATTAATAAACAAAGAACATTCTTTCACGCTTCCAGATAAATCAAATCTCAAACAATAAATAATGGAATTATACACTTCATTAAATAGAATTTTCAATTTTAGGAAGAGCGCTCATAATTTTTTTTTCTGAAGACACAGCAGCACATAGAACAAAGAATTTGCCTTAATATGATCTTTTTACTTGGGATTCCCTGACTCAATCTCATGGCTTGGTTCGGAACCCTCTGAATGGCTGGGGAATGAGTGTCATTAACTTGCTGAATAAATTAACACACACTGGCGCGCGCGCGCACACACACACACACACACACACACACACACACACACGTCCTGTGCAACTGGGACACTAACATGGCAGCTCAGAGTGCAGACTCCAGGATCCCTCCCTCCACTTCCCTTGCTGGGCTTGGGGTTCTAACAGAAGTTACACTCAGGTAACTGGTCACTTTGTGTTCCTCAGGCTGTTCATGAGTCTCCAGCCTTGATCTGGGTCCCAAATAAAGAATGAGAACACAGCTGCATAGCTGTCTTTGCAGGGGGAATCTCCATGGAGATGACCTTTCAGACAAGGTCACAGCAAACAGCCAAGCTTGTCCACCGGGTTCCCAGCTCTACTTAGGGGCCAGCTCTAACTCTGGTTGTGTGCTCCCTAGCTTGCTGAAGGAGTCTATGGGCCACACTAGCGAGTCCCTGAATCATCTTTCTTGACCAAGCTGCCTGTTCAGGAGTCTGTGTGCCATCTAGGTGTACGCATATTCCATGTTCTGATGGCGCAGCTACTTTGCAACCAAAATGACAAACTGGGCTTAAGAAGACAGCACTGTTGGCCTGAACTCGGTGAAGCTGAGTTTCACATTTTGGGGTAAAAGAGTTTTATGCTTGGTGCCCCCAAACTGGCAGTTCTGACAAGAAAGGAGAAGCCCTTACCTTGCAAACTTCTGATAGCAAATTTATCAACAGTTATAAATACTTTAAAGATTTGTCACGGCACTAAGAATGACACGGGGCACTTGGAAAGGATCTCTTCACACTAACATAATGACGAATGAAGCAGTGAGCACGTATCGGGGGAACATCCCCGATGCCTCGTGCCTACGGGGCCTTCTCCCTTGCTATTGGTACTTCACCACATCTGGGTTTATCTTGCACAACCAACTCAGAAAATAACACATTTGTCTTGAAGAGCTTTACTGTATCTACCTTCAAAACAGGAAATATTTAATTAGCATACCAGCAATTTGCCAGGTTCACAAAATTGTGCCCATTAGAGATTTTTACCCTTAAAATATAAATGTATATATATTACCAGGAAGGGAGAAAAAACCACCATGAAACTACCCCAAATTATTTAATCACTAAAATCAAATGGTTTAGCAAGAATGTGGGCTATTTCTAGGGAACACTGTATCACCAGGATATGAAATTTGTTCCTTAAAATGAAATGAAAACCGAAACTTAAAATGGAGGTTGAGGTGACACACTGTGGGTCTGTGGTGGGAACGGAAGGGGTGGTCCTGCATGGAGGGCTGCGAGGAGGCCGGCGCGGAATGGGACGGGTGAGAGATCGAGAAACTACACAGAGAGAGTTGCACAATAGGCACTGGTTTTTTTTTTTTAAACAGAAGACACTGGCTTTAAAAAGTTAATTCTGTTTCCCGTTAATCTCGTTTTAAAAGTACAGTTCAACAAGAGAGAGAGGAATTGAAACACAATGTCTCAGAGTAGTGCCCTATAGTTGTTTAAAAAGAATAATTTAAAAATAAGCGCACACCAAAAGGAAGCAGAGGTACTGGTTTTTTTTTTTCATTGGAAAGCTACATTAATTAGAAGAGAACAAAGAATTTTTAAACAGCTCATCTGTACTCATTAAAAATGAATGAGGTGATAACATTACTGTAAGTTTCTTCGTAGGGAATTTTCCAGCATCACCCAGGATCTGCTGGGTGAGCCCGAGACCTCCAAACTTAACAAGTGTTCTACTGGTTTCTTAGTACCTTGTTCACCAATGAAACCGGAGCACTAAAGGGGAAAACCTTCCACTTTAAACCTGCCTGTGTTGGTGCATTTAGGAAAAACAATTTTTCTAAATGCATTATTGTATAGAAAGGCTTGGACCTCATAGACTTGGACCAAAAAAAACAAATTAAGACGTTCAAGCGTGTGGTGTGTGTGTGTATATATCCCTCCCCTAAAATGAAAACCAAACAAACAAAAACCTAAAAGTGTATACCTGCCTTCTGACTTCACAGCAAATCAGAAATTGCATAGGATATACTTTGTGCAAGGCCCAAAGCCTCTAAAGTATCTGGAATAACTCTTAATCTTGTTCACAGTCCAAGTATATCAGATATCATCAAATTTATGTTTTAAGTAGTCTTTCATGACCTTGGCAATTGGTAGTTCATCAAGCAGCTTCAGGTTTTGAAGGCCTATACACTGTCGAATTTTAATTCGGCACAGGTCCTGCAGGGTTCTGGGTTGTCCTAAAATGACAGAAAAAAGACAATGTTACAAAGCTACAAAGCACAGCATTGAGGAGGGAGAGCCTCTGGTGTGGGCAAAGTGACTGCTTTCCAAGGACGTGCCTGCTGCGGACCTCACAGACAAAGGGCTGAAACACTGGACTGACTGAAACCCAACTGTCATTAGTACCTTTGTGCAGTGCCTCACCTACTTGGTAGCGTTATGGTCTGAGTATGTAATCAGCCTGCCAGGCACATGATTAGAATGCTTCGTGCCTAGATCACGGCACTGTTTTGGCGAGCGTTGTGGAAGCCCTAGGAGGTAGGATCTAGCTAGAGGATACAAGTTACCCAGAGCAGGGCATTGGGAGTTTATTATCCCTGGATCGTGTCCTGTCTTGTTTCCTCTTCTCTATCTACTGTGGCAGGAACAGCTTCCGTTATCATGACTTTCTGTCCACACACATGGGAACAGTCAACTGTGGATGTAACCATCTGAAACGGTGGTCCAAAAGAATCTCTTCTCTCCTAAGTAGCCTATGTCTGGTAATTGGGTCACTGTGTACTGACAAGCAACTAACCAGATGCCTCCATCTCTGCTTTACAAACAAGGTCCTCAGGATGAGAGATTTAAGTATACTGGCCACTATCTGATAACCAATTGTAGCTTAGAATAATTCTGAGGACTGTCTTTCTGATTCCAAGCCTGGTATTCTTTCTACTATAAATCAAGGAATTGTGGATCCATCCTGATGAGACTAATATGAAGGTGAGCATCTGTGAGGAAATAGTTTCTTTGGGCCTCAGTTTCTCCACAAGAAAAGCAGGGACTGAAACAGATGTTCGCTAAGGTGGACTGTTTTGACCCTGAGGCTAAGATGCTGGAGCCTTGACATAGCACCATCTCTATGGGGCTTTGCCATGATGTCTGCTTCCTTATTCACTGTCACCATGGCAGAGCAGACCCTGGATAAGGGATGAGGGTCTGGTGGTCCAGCAGCAGGGGAGTTTGAAAGATAATTCAAGTTAGTCTGGGTTTCTAGCTCACTTCAGAATCCACACCCTGATCATCGATCAGTAACCACTGTTGTCAGCGAATCCAAACGAAAGCGATAAAATCCAATTCTGTTTCTCTCAACAACTTTGTTTTTATACCTTAACAGTTTTGATCATTACCGACCCAAGGAAAACTTCTTTAACAATGCTTCAGTAGGTGCCTGGAGCCACACAGAACTAACAGTGTGGAGAGGCTACCCCGTATCAAATGCCTGCTGTTCCATGTACAACAGAAGCTTCTGACAAGTACGAAGCCGTTTAATCCTTTTACAAGCGAGGTATCACTCCATTTTACTGCAGTCTCAGAGAGATTAAGTACCAAGCTTCAAAAGTCAAGGAGATAGTGTATTTCAGTAGCTATAAAACATGGAGTCTCAAATTCCATTATGTTCTTAAAGATGATTGAGGATATAAAAGAACTTTGATGTGAGCAGTATCTATGGCAAAAACCACATCAGAAGTTACAACAGAAATTTTATAAATATCTGTTAATTCATTTAAAAAGTAATTAAAACAAACTAACTACACATTAAAATGAACAATATATGATGAAAACTATATTTTCCAAAACGAACCAACAACGGTGAAAGGGAGCTAGTACCACAACCCTCCGACCGCGCGCACACACACAGTTTGCCCGCTCTACAGTGCACAGCTTTACAGCGGACAGATGAACTTCCTTGTGCACACCTACTCTACAGTGCACAGCTTTACAGCGGACAGCTGAACTTCCTTGTGCACACCTGCTCTACAGTGCACGGCTTTACAGCGGACAGCTGAACTTCCTTGTGCACACCTGCTCTACAGTGCACGGCTTTATAGCAGATCGCTGAACGTCTTGTGCACACTTGCAGTCTGCTGAAATTAAAAACCATACCATGTAATCTCAGGAGAGAAGGAACACGAAGAGGGCAGATAACAATACCCTGCGGCTGCTATGAGATCACTCTGACCTCACAGCCTCCCTGGAAGGGTCCCAGGCTATACTTGGATAAGCACTGCTGTTTGCTTGCATTGTTTCTATAGTGATAAAGCAAATCAAGTAAGTCTTCCTAAGTGAAAAGAGCACCATAAGACTTAAGACTCCTGGTCTACCATTGGTGCTCAGCAGTAGAGCAGTCCCCAGGAGTGCACAGTTCCAGGCTCAATTTCCAGCATCCCAAGAGAGGAAGGAAAAATAAAAGACTGAAGACTTTGCTCTGGACAGCCTGGATGAACACACTGCTTTCCCAGAGTACCACACACGTAGTCTCCTAGGAGCCATAGCACACAACTGCTTTCTTGGAAATGTCTGTGACTAGGGTGCAGACGTGTGCACAAAAGTATGCAGAAGGATACATGCATGGCAGTGACACTCGTACACTTGTCTGTCTCTAGACGGATCACATGTCTTCCATTTCCTAGGCTGATGCCAAAGCAGCCCCTCCTCAGAAAAGATGAGGTCTGGCTCTCCATCACATGCCGTCAGAGATGCCCCGTCATTAGTACTTAACTGAGTTCCCCTACAGCTGACCATTTAAGACAGCACTCTATTATGTTATTGTTTGCTCCACGCATTACTTCTGGACCAGCTTGGGGGTGCTATTGCAAAACAGCTCACTAGTGGCTAGTGGGTTAGCACTGTGGCCACTGAGAGCTCGGCCAGGACCATCCAGGCCTACATGTTCTGGAATGCTTCACTCAGGGAAATCCCAGGCCTAAGTATAGTGGACTGCGTTTCTCAGTTTGTTATTTTTCTTCTTAAGTAACACGCCACAATTAATATTTTGGAAGAATGTGGTCTTTTAAAGGTGTTTTAGTCACATGTAACTCCTGACTACAGAATCGCCTGGAATGATAAGGGCACAGTGTCATGGTGAAAATTAAGAGAGCTGATTGCAGAGACACAGGCTCCTGGCCCTGCCACTCACCACCCACATGATCTAGGCTGAGGCGTTTAGCCTACTGCCTTAGTTTCCTCCTAACAGCACCCACCTCAAAGGTTTCAGAAGAACTAAAAACATTCATTGGGACAAAGAGTTGAGAAGAATATAAAGCAAACTGGAAAGCAAATTCTAAAGATACGAGCTGCTAATTAATCACTTGTAGAGACAGTACTTCTTCTCGTCTCAGGAAACTAGAAGGCCGTCCTTGGATGGTGGTCTTCATCTCCCGGTGTGAGGATGGTAAAAAAAAACCAAGATGGGTAGAAGTACGAGCAGTACCCATGATCAGGGAGGAGCTGGGTAAACTGCTGGACAGCACCCATATGATGTCACCCTATGAAGTCAGCCATGTGCCTTCAAAGGGCTGGAGATGAAGCCATGTGCAAAGACTGTAGCACAGCAGCGAGGGGGTTAGCTAGTCCTCTCTGTCACACCAGGACACGGACTTGAACTCGGCCAGACTGACAGCAGCAAAGTAAACAGCAGGCTAACAGCTGGGCAGTAAGGGTAGCTCAGTGCTATTGTTACTCCAGACATCGTGGAAGTCTCTCTTCAGGGACAGTATCTTGGGACCAGAAGGTTATGATTAAATTAATATTTATTTCTTGTTACCAGACCACATAAAAGCATTTCCTGAGTACCTACTTAACATTCAGCAATGCACTGACCAAAGAATAGAGGGACAAAGAGGAGGAGTAGAGGGGGAAAGGAAGAGAAGTAATGGGGGGGGGTCAACAAAAATGCTCATCCCACCCACCAGGCATCCTAGGGAATAAATATGTACCGCTCCACCATGGGCTGTAACAGGGAGGGTGGCGAGGCAGCTCCTCATGGACTGTAATTTATGAATTATAAACAGTGGAGGATGCAGCAAGAACTGCACAGTGGGCTTACACCACAGTTCAAAGGGTTAATCTTGCCAGGCTGTGGAGAGGCCTATCATTACTAATAACCAGGTTGGCACAAAATAGAAAGTCTGCTTCTGAAGGGCCAAGTTTATCATGAATAAAATGCCTGGGCAAGGGTTTAACTTAGAAAATTAGATGACCCGAAACACCCCCCCTTGTGGCTTTTACAAGGGAGACCTGATTTATTTCTTGGGATAGAGATATCTGGACTTGGGGACTGGCTATTAAAGAGTGTGAACTGGACTTCCAACACCCGTGATGATGGCTCACAACCACCTGTCATTCCAGTTCCAGAGGATCCAGTGCCTTTGGTCTCTTGGACACCTGTGCTCATAAACACAAACACCTATACATCATTAAAAATAAATCTTTAAAACGTACTCATACTCTTAAAGGTAGACAAAGACCAAACACTTAGAACAGTCAAAGGCAACCTCACAGAAGACAGAGTCCTAGGCTTCTTGGTGGTTATGGACAGTGACATGGAGGGGGAGGGAGTGAGCCAAGAAATGACAGAATGTTCCCTTCCTCTGGATTGCTTCAGAGCCTGTCATTCCCTAAAGAACCACTCCATCTCCATCAGCATCCAGAATGGTCCCCTAATTTTTCTGTTTAGTTCCAGCTCCCATTTTAAAATTCTACCATAAGTGTAGTTTTAAAGACAGGGTCTTACTGTATGGCCCCAGTAGACCTGGGACTTACTGTATGTACCAGGCTGGTCTACAGTTCACAGAGATCCGCTTGCCTCTGCCTCCAAGTGCTAGGATTAAAGGTGTGTACCCCCATGTCTGGCCAACCTCAGATGATTCTTTTGCTCCTGCTTCTGCAGGCTTCTCACTAGGACTAAAGTGTAAAGTGGGATCAACAACTCTTACATTAGAGGGCAATGGCAGGTTCTAGCTCCCCCAAACTAAAGATCACAACATTCACTTACACTTCAAATGTACACAGTATCAGCTTTCTGACACTGAGCAACTGAGCATTGGTGGTCTGAGAGACCACCAATTATGTCCTCCATAATCTTGAACATATGAACGCTTGGTCTCCAGTTGGTGGTACTCTTTGCGGGGGTGACTTGTGGGAGGAAATACGTCATTGGAGGTGGGTTTTGAGAGTTTAAAGACCCCTGCCATTGCTAATCTGCTCTCTCTGCCTGGTACTTGTGACTCCTGCTGCCAAGCCTTTGTTCTGCCATCACGACTCTAACACTCTGGAACTATAAGCACAAATAAACTCTTCTATAAACTGCCTTGGCCATGGTCTTTTACCATAGAGATAAAAAAGTAACAAAGTCAAGCAAAAATAATACATGGTTTACTTACAAATGGCAAGACATGGCGCGGGACAATTCTATATTCTGTCAGTTATATTTTAAATAAATGCTGTTTGGCCGATAGACAGGCAGGAAGAATAGGTGGGAAAACCAGACAGGAAGTAGAAGTGGGGCAATAAGAACAGGAGTATTCTTGGAAGAAGGAAGCTCTTTCCATAGTCCTGCCCAGACTATGGAAGAAGCAAGATGTGACCTACCCTGCTGAAAAAGGTACCGAGCCATGTGGCTAACATATACTAGAATAATGGGCTAATATAAGTTATAAGAGCTAATACGAAGCCTGAGCTAATGGGCCAATCAATTTATATCTAATATAGACTCTCTGTGCGATTTTCTCTGGGACTAAATGGCTGGGGAACCGGGCAGACAGAAACCCCAACGAGCAGGCCCTCATGTTACAAAGATATCTACAGGTGCCAACATTAAAAGTATGAACTATAAAAACGCTACAAGAAGGTACAGAATAAGATACTTTCTGGTTAGTTAAAATAAACTGATTTATCTAAAATTTTAAATTCTAAAATTTTAAATTTATTTTAAAAAGACATTTGTTATACAAAGAAGCTAAAAATTCTGAAGGACAACTCTGTACTTTTCATTTCTGATAATGGCTTTTAATAAGTTAAGAGAAAAAACCCCTGTAAGATTGTAATGTAGATGGACTGGCAAAAATCTCCAATTCATTAGGAAAAATATGAAAAAAAACTTAGTTAAAATGTGTTGCATCAATTTCTCCATAAAGTGAAATCCCACCAAAGTAACGATGGAGGCATTGGGAAGGAACATAGTACGCCAGGGCTGTTGACTGACATCTAGGCCATCTTGGGAGTAAATCCACGCACATACCTACTCTGTGCTGGATTTAGCTGAGGAAACCACAGACTGTTTCACTTCCTTAAAATTAAAAACAAAAACAAAAAACAACAACAATAAAAACCAAAGGAGCCATGACTTTTCCTAGCCTGTAGTTTTTAAAGGTTTTTTTGCTTGTGTATGTTGGTGGTGCCAGGGATTGAACCCGGGGCCTCACACATACTAAGCATGCACTCCACTGCACAGCTGCTGAGCCACATTACGCCCTCCACACACACACACCCTCAGTTTTTAATTTTTTCCCTTCGTTTCAAATCTTATTTCTGTAAACATAGTACTTTCATTTCTTTTTTTAAGGTAACAAAGTACTTGACTATTACTGAAATCTAAACAAAAACATATTTCTGGTTACTTAGATATTTATAAAACAGTATATTTAAACATCTGTGATTACTGTTCCAGCAAGCAACTTAAGTATTTGACAGATTAAGTCTCCTGTGAAACAGTTTATACAACTTAACTCCCAGTCACTTCAACTTTCCCTTTTAGCATTATGAGCTATTTAATCCCTTAAAACACACAAATCAAAATCAACCACAGGCCTATCTTTTATACAGCCCTGAAAGCGTGCTGATGGGTGACTCTAGTCTTGGAATGATATTTCTGGAACACAGGTCACTGCCTCAGCTCAGCTATCAGGATATCAAACATAAGCTCCATAGACCTAAGAATAGACCAGAGCCATAAGAATAAAAGGACATCGTGTGAGAATACGCTGGGAGCAGCCCACACAAGCAAGGTGGATGGATGGTTTATGTACTCAAGGAGCCGGCACTTTTGACATGTTCTGTGCATGACCAGTTTCTGAAAACTGTCTCTGGGACCTGAGATACTCAAATCCCCAACTGTTAGGAACCATTTAAGCCAAGTCAGCAAAGTCACAATTTCATAGACAACGTCCAGGCCTAAGAGGCCTCTCTAGAGCCTGAGCCATAAACAGGCAAGCATGAGGCAGGCTCTCAGCTCACCCAGATTTTAACTTCAACCAAAAATACATTAAGGATTCTTCAAATCCTAAACCACCAGGTTGATAGGACTCCCCTAACAAATCCTGAATGTAGGGATGGGCATGCAGCTTATAACAGAATGACTACCTAGCAGGGCTGGAGAGATGGCTCAGTGGTTAAGAGCACTGCCTGCTCTTCCAAAGGNNNGCTCACAACCATCTGTAATGAGGTCTGGCGCCCTCTTCTGGCCTGCAGGCAGACTTTTTTTTTTTTTAAAAAAAAAAAGAATGACTACCTAACATGCCCATGGCCCTCACTTGGATCCTTAGTCCCGAGAATGTGGAAACTCCACATTGCTAGGCTTCCACTCCTCAGCTGAAGGACGCCTTCACACCTTGAAAATGGGAGACTTTCAAAGAATTCTTGCTTATGTAGATTATATTCACCCATGTTTACCATATTTGGAAAACTAGAACTTTCAGAAACATTTTGACTTGTTTAAAATAGCAGTTCATCGACTGAAATAATTTTTATGAAAACAAAAAAATCAGTATCACTTTCTGAACTATGAAGAAGGCCGTGATGCGGCGCCCGTTTCTCCTTCCTACAAGCATTTCTTAATGTCTGCTCTCCACCTGCTCTGAGTTCAGTCCGTGTGCTATCCTGACTACAGAACCTGAAGAACTCGAGCTCAGGGCTTCTCAACCTGTGGGTCACGACCCAATCCTTGGACAGGGGTCTCCTAGGCCGTCAAGAAACACAGAAATTTACATTATGACTTCTAACAGTGGCAAAATTATACCTATGAAGTAGTAATGTTAATAATGTTATGGCTGAGGTCTCAAGAGGAACTGCATTAAAGGGCGGCAGCGTTAGGAAGGCTGAGAACCCCTGAGCTAACTCCACTCAGATACGCTGCTGGGATAGCAAGGGATACTTAGAACGGCTCTTCCAGACAACTTTACTCTATGAAACCCTCTTAAAATGGGACAAGGGACTTTTTTCTGTTTATATTTGATGTGTGTGTGTGTGTTTGTGTGTGTGTTGCATATATACACAGGGACGTGTGTATAGATGCCAGCAATAACTATTGTTTTCCTTGATTGCTCCTTCTTTTTTTGAGGTAAGGTCTCTCACCGAACCTGAAGTTCACCAACTGACTGAGAGCTGGCCAAAAAGCCCCAGGGTCCTCCTGTCTTCATTTTCCCAGTGCTGGGGTTACAAAAATATGCTACCATGTCCAACTCTGTATGTGGGTGCTGGGTACCCAAACTGATGTCTTCATGCTTGCTTGGCAAGCACTAACAACTGAGCCATCTCCCCAGTTGTGATAGAGACTCTGAAACTACATTGATGAACTTTTTGTACTTTTAGATTATAGTTCTTTTGGCATATCTTTTAGTGGATCATTTATCCATACACAGAGTAATATAAATTAGTCATCAGAAATACATGGCATACTAGGTTATGCATGTCTTCAAACTGTTAGTCAATTTCATTATATGATACCAAAAAATTACTTTTCTTAATATTTCCACTGATCTCAGACAAAAGTCATTACATAGTAGGACTCTCACAGTGGTAAATCCAAGTTTTCAAAATCCCTCTTTTCAAAGCTCAGATCTGGCTGGTCATCAATACAGTGGTCATTTTCCTTAGACTGACAAATGAACTTTGTGCATTTCCAGGAAAATGCCTATTAAGTGCCCGTGATTAAATGTACACTTTGGCTCTCAGTCCTTCAAGGAAAAGTGGTTCTCCATGGAAAAAGCTACTGGTGCAGCTCAAACAAACCTGTCACTTCTCCCCTGGTCAGTTATTTTCATCTACAGAACATTTAAAAGGTATGTGCACAAAGGGACAAGATATAATTCAATTATGTATACTGCTTTGTCACAGACATTTGTAAATGGGTTGGACTACTCATGACTGAGGCTCCTGGCAGAGTAGCAAACAGCCATCATCAGCATCCCAGCCAGGCTGTCTGTTACGCTAACCTGGAAGCAGTTTTCCCTCCAGAGCTTACACATCACCAGCACAAAGGTCATCACAGTGCAAAGGGAAAGCGCTACAGATATGCAACTGGATTTTATGGCCACCTAAAGCAACCTGTGGACTCCTAAAAGCCCATCCTTGGAGAAAAAACAACAAATAAAACCAGTTCTATATGGTCCTCTCTTTCCTTCCCTTTCTGCCTGCCTCTCTCTCTCTCTCTCTCTC
>LOJH01023466.1:7908-19492 GCA_001685095.1 Ellobius talpinus | reverse complement strand
GGAAAATTTTTTAATAACAATAAAAAAGTGCCTGAAATAAAAAAAATAAATAAAAAAAAATAAAAAAAATAATCAAAATATAATCCCAATACAACAAAATAAAAGCGGAAAGAGGGAAGAAGGGGGAAGAAAAGGAAATGAGAGGGGAAAATTTTAAATGAGGGGGATAAAAAGAATTTGAGAAAAAAGGGAAAAAGAGGCAAAAAGAAATCAAGCAAACAATTGAAGGCCACCAAGAGAGACCCAAATGGGATACACAACCTTCAGAGAAGGAAACTGGGGAGATGGGAGATGAGGGTCATGGGATCAAGGTGAGGGACCTAGGTCCCAGTTCCTGCTTCAGAGTCCTGGTTGACAGTCTCGGTCTCTAGCAGGCTCAGAACTCTGACTGGGGACTGGGCGGGCATACAACTAGGACTTCAGTAGGTGGGATGTATCAGTGAGGTTCCCAGCAGCCTGGGTGAGAAGTGCCAGAAACAAAGGTTCAATCTTCAAAGCCCTGAGGCCACCCCTTAACCAAACTATTTTAATTATTTACCAAAATGTGGTTTGTGTTCACCAACTATTTTCCAGTGACCACAGGAAAGAACACAAGTATGCCAATGCCTGTTGTTAGGTAGCAGATAGCTACATACGCCTAACCTCTAATTGCACAACCACCTTACCACAACCCTAAGGTCTTAACACCATAAAGAGTTCTTCTACTTAACACAGAAGCAGTGTTCTACCTATAGAAATGTCAAACATCTAAATAATAATAATAAAACTTGGGTGTAGCAATTTAATTTGTCTTTCAGATTAGCTTAAAAATGGCAAACATCAAACTAGTAGCATTGTAAATTTCTCAACATAAAAACTTAATGCTAATAGTTGGGTGGAGGTGGCCTTTAATTCCAGTTGCTCGGGAGGCAGAGGGAGAGGCAGGCGGATCTCTGTGTGATCTCTGTGAGTACGAAGCCAGCCTGGTCTACAGAGCTAGTTCCAGGACAGCCTCCAAAGTTACAGACAAACCTGTCTCAAAAAAACAAACAAACCAAAACAACAAAAACCTTAATGCTAAATAGTAACAAATATAAAAACTCTTAATAGAGACTGAACAGAAAAACTTCATTTTATTCTTTACTTAACATTCAATGGTGAATGAGAAGATGTTCCTCAAGGAAAATGGGTCACACAACTTATTTATAAAATATAAAGGAACATCAAAGTCTGCAACAGAGAGAAAAAGATCCAAGCTTCTTCTGGCACGAGACAACGCCTTTTCAAAGTTATTCGATGGAATCTTGCCATCTATTCAGCCCATAAGCATGATCGCTCAGTGACTTCTAAGGCAGGGCGCTACCAAGTTAAACAACAGAGTCAAAATCGAATTGAACTTGGGGGAAGCATGGCATTCTTCACAAAACTTGTGATTTCTAGTAATTTCAGTAGGCTCTAAAAGCAACACGGGAGAGGCTCAGAATAATGCTCGGACCTTAACCCTTACACAAGTAATCAAGTTTAAATTACAGGAACAAGGATTTCCCATTGAAAGGCCTACTTCCAAAGCTTTAGAGGTCTTTCTGTGTTTCTTTTATGAAAACCTGCAATCTCCTTTCCAGTAGTCTCCTTTTCACACAGGCTAAGCTAAACTGTAACTGTAAGAAACTTTCTCTGGGCTGGAGACACGGCTGCGCAGGTGAAGACACTTGTCGCATGGGCCTGGTGAGCTGAGTCTGATCTCCAGGACTCATGGAGGGGTGGAAGGAGAGAAAAGATTCCACAGAGTTATCCCTTGACTTCCACATGCATACTGTGGCACATGTACTCATGCATACATTTCATGCACATGTGTATGCACATAAACAAGCAAATAAGTAATTTATAAAATTTAAAGCATTTTCCATGACTTTGCTGATGACTTTTCTCCTTAGTCTAGAAAGGTATCCAATCTACTCCCCAAGATGCCTGCAAGGTGCTTAGGTTCGTAAAGCATAACTTTGGGTAAGTCTGTGAGGGTATTTACAGAGTCATAACTGAAGTAGAAGACCCACCCTAAATATGGGTCATACCATCTGGGTGCCCAGATGGATAGCGAGAAGGAGGAAGCCAGCTACGACAATGCTAACATTTCCTCTTTGCTCCCTGAAAATAGTTTCCCTCTGTTGTGACCTCTCCTGTTTCTATACTCCAAAACAATGCAGATGGCAACTATAGACTGAATCCTCTGAAACCACGAGCACAAATAAATCTTCCCTCCTCTTAAATAGTTTCCCTTAGGTATAGGTCATGATGATGAAAAACTGACTAACATGTCCCCATATCCACAAGTAGAAACCCTCTGATTCTTCCTTACTATGCCAGGTGCTGTATAGATATAGGGATCTATTATTATAACACAACAAAACAGACTGGGTCTCTCTGTGTAGCCCTGGCCATCCTGGCGCTTACTCTGTAGACCAGGCTGGCCTCAAGGTCAGAGATCCACCTGCCTCTGTTTCCTGAATGCTGGGACTAAAGGCATGTGCCACTAAGCCCAGCAATGTATGCTTGAATCTTTAACAGGGCTTAGCAAACTCTTTGGTACAAACATGTAACCAATAATTATTTCCTCAAACAATTAAAAAGAAAGACCTAAAATCAGATTTTCAGAAAGTATTATAAATGTAGTATAAACACAGTTCTCAATATAGTTTGGTATCTTAAAGAAATCTAAATAAAATATTAAAAGTTCTTTCATAGAAAAGAATAAACATTAGTATATAGAATTAAGATATACTGCTCAGAGAATTTTATGGCTTGTAGTTATAAAAATGTTTATGATTTCAAATGCTGTAAGAAAGACTTGGGGCTGGTGCTGTGGGACAATAGTCTTGTACCCTGTCACCTGTATTGTTTTTAATAAAACACTGATTGGCCAGTAGCCAGGCAGGAAGTATAGGCAGGGTGACCAGGCAGGAAGTAGAGAACAGGAGAATTCTGGGAAGAGGGAAGGTTCAGTCTGCAGAGGAAGTCAGGCACAGAGGAAGCAAGATGTGACTGCCTCACTGACAAAAGGTACCAAGTCATGTGGTTAACACAGACAAGAATTATGGGCTAATATAAGTTATAAGAGTTAATNTTGGCCAGTAGCCAGGCAGGAAGTATAGGCAGGGTGACCAGGCAGGAAGTAGAGAACAGGAGAATTCTGGGAAGAGGGAAGGTTCAGTCTGCAGAGGAAGTCAGGCACAGAGGAAGCAAGATGTGACTGCCTCACTGACAAAAGGTACCAAGTCATGTGGTTAACACAGACAAGAATTATGGGCTAATATAAGTTATAAGAGTTAATAAGAAGCCTGAGCCAACAAGTTTATGATTAATGTAGACCTCTGTGTGTTTTGTTGGGGCTGAATGGCTGCGGGACAGGGCGAGACAGAAACCTCTGTCAACAGGCTGGCCTGACAGCATAGGCCTGAAATCTCAGCACTGTGGTTAGAGCAGGTGGCTCAAGAAACAGGCCTGCAGGAGCTGCATGGGGAGTCTGAAGTACCCTGGACCACAAATCAAGATTCTGTCAAACAAACCAAACCCAAGAGAGACTTGGAATAAAGATGAGTTAGTATCTGCCCGTTCGCATGTTACTTTCGGTAAGCATTTCTGGAGAGTTACTCTGTTCTTTGTCTTCTAACCACGCCTTTACGTACCGTTTCATTCTTATCACTCTCATTAGCACAGTAACAAATCTTTACCCAACTCTTTTCTAAACTGAAAGATGAAGCCTTGTGATAGGAAGAAGTGTCATACAACAGCCCCTAAGATTCCTACCACCCCTGCAACAGGGTACAGATAAATTTTGTCAAAGTCCTGAGGCCTCCTGGAAGCGACTCCCCAGTCAAACCTCTTCTGAGACCACAGCCCCAGTGGACTCCTGATACATGGCTTTTAATACGCGAAGCAGAAAACAGCCATGCCATCGTGCTGGGGTTAAAGGTGTGCCCACCATGCCCGGCTGCTTTTTGCTTCTTAATGTAGATTTGAGTTGGTCTGTAAAGTCACCAGATCCAGGGTCTCACATGTGCTGTAGACACCCAGTGACCCACTTACTCCCCCTGTCCTAACATAGATGCTTAGAGTCAGTTACACTGGAGCCCTGCTGCAGTGGTAGGCGGAAGGAAGAAAGGGTAGGAAGGGAGCATTTCGTTGTGGCCTTTCCTTGTTTCATCTTTTAGTGGGACCATGTTCCTGAGCTGTGACCTTCCAAGTGTTTCACAGTTCTTCACAGGTCTCATTAGGTGAGACAAGAGTCTGGAGGGAGCTGAATTTGAGGTAATTTTCCCTCCCGTATGCTGGATGAAGCTCTTAGAAAGGCTTTCTTAATAGTGGACTGCCCTTAGTTATGGGAGATGCTTCCAGCCTATTTCAGAATGGTTACTTTCCCCTTTTATTGCCAGAAATGGAAGATTTTTCTTGGCTCATCACTGTCAGAGCTGTGGGGTTCCTGGAAGTAATAGTTTCAAAACTGTGAGAGCTTCCACAGACCACAGGCCCTCGAGTTTCTTGCTTTCAGAGGGTCTACATTTGGCCTCAGCAATTTCTCAGCATCACCTTTTAGCTGTTCCTGTCAGCTTATGTTTAGTTTACTGTTCCTACTAAACACACCTCCATTGCAGTTCTCTGTATGTGCCTCTCGCTCAGTTTAAGAATGGCAGTTTGCTCTGGTCTTAGTTCTCAGTTGAACACCACAAAAATTATTCATTTTTAATGTGGTTTGTTTTTATCTTAAGGCAGGCGGTGATGAGTTCCAAGCTCTTTATATTATTGGAGTTGGATTTTTAAATCCTAATTTTTATCTGTGGGAAAAATGCATTTTTTCAGCTGAGTTTCATAGTACTGATACAGTTTACGTGGAAGACACTTCCTCAGGACGCAGCACAGTGACTAAACTTAGCAAACGTCCTGTCCTTCCACTGGAGTTCGGCACAGGGCAACATTAGGAACCAGGATTGAAATGTGAAAGGGGGATCGTATAACTTTTTGTTGTTTCGTAGCCAACCACCACTAACTTAGTACTTTAAAACAATGTACCTTATCTGGGTCAGGAGTCCAGATTAAAAACAAGCCAACCATATGTTGTTTACGAAAGGTACACTTAACATTCAAAATACACTGAACTAGGCAAGTGCTCCATTGTGCTAAAGCCACGATCCGTAACAAACCGAAAGTAGAAAGTATTGCCCAGCCATTAAAACCACATCGACATTCTACCACAAAGAGCTCCGTAAGCGCGCTAAGTCAAGAATCCAGACACAAAGGCCACTTGCTATATAATTCCATTTATATGGAAACGCCAAAGACAACAGCTTTGTAAAAGCAGAAAATAGGAGAGTGTCTACTGGGGACAGAAGGGGAAGGACAGCGTGACTGCTAAGGGCCGTGAGGAATTTCCGTGATTAGATAGTGTTGATGGCTCACGATTTGAGAATGT
The DNA here is from genome assembly GCA_001685095.1 of Ellobius talpinus. NCBI lineage: Eukaryota > Metazoa > Chordata > Mammalia > Rodentia > Cricetidae > Ellobius > Ellobius talpinus. The sequence goes on along the minus strand of LOJH01023466.1, from coordinate 14,049 downwards.
ATGAGTGACTGCTGAACTCTACGCTTTATTTTTCAGATTTATTTCATGTGTATGTTTTCCCTGAGTGTAGTCTATAAACCAGGTCACAGAGGTGAGAAGGCATTGGATCCTCTGGGACTGGAGCTACAGATGCTGTGAGCTACCATGTGGGTGCTGGGCGCTGAGCCCAACTCCTCTGCAAGAGCAATAGGTGCCCTGAACAACCGAGACACATCTCCAGCCTCAAAGTTTTATTTATTTATTTTCATGGTTACGTGTTTGTGCCTGCATGAGTTTATGTGCAGGCCCCACATTCACACAGGCCCCTGCAGAGGCCAGAGAGCATCATATTCTCCTGCTAAAGGTGCTGGGAACGGTCTTTTGAAAGAGCAGTAAGCACTCTTAACTACTAAGTGATATACTTCAAGAGTGAATTATATGGTTGGGACTTATCACAGCAAAAGGAACCTTTATTTATTTATTTAGAGACAGGGTTTCTCTGTGTATCCCAGGCTGTCCTGGAACTCGCTCTGTAGACCAGGCTGGCCTCGAACTCAGAGATCCACCTCTGCCTCTGCCTCCTGAGTGCTGGGATTAAAGGTGTGCATTGCTACCACCCAGCAGTGAAAGAACTTTTTAAAAAGAAGATTCTATTAGTTACTTTGTTCAGCTGTGATCAAAATAGCTGCGCGGATACCTAAACTGTTAAAAAGAAGAATTATTCTGGCTTCTAATTTATAGTCTCCGAGGGTTCGATCCATGCCTGCTTGGCCTTATGCACTTGGGCAGAACATCACGGCAATAGAAACATGTGCAATGAGGGCTGAGAGGAAACAAGAGACAGGGAGAGAGGAGCCTGGCCCCACCTCCCAATGTTTCCAAAACCTACAACTGCATCTCTAACTGGAGACCAAGTGTTCAAGACATTCATGCGTCTTTAGGGGAACTTCACTTTAGGTCATGGCATTCCACCCCTAGTCCTCAAAGATGCATGGCCATGGCAGAACACAAAATGCAATTAGTTCGTCCCCAAGGGACTGCAGAGGCTTAACAGTTCCAACAGTGCTCAAAAATTTAAATTCAGAATTTCCCCTGAGAGTCAGGGCAAACTCTTAGCTACAAGTGCCTACACGAATGGTAAAAAACTAAGTTACATACTATCAACATACATAACACTTGAGTTAAAATTCATACTGCAAATGGAAGGAACTTGGGTATAGAAAGGAAAGACGTGACTCAAACAGGACTGAAACCTAGCAAGGCAAACGTTAAATTCTGCAGTTTCATGTCATATACCTGGGGACACAAAGTGTCAGGACGTCAGCTCCAAAGGCTTTAGGCACTCCAGCCCGATGGCCTAGTGGTTTGCAGCCTATATGGGATCTCACTTGAGCTGGTTAAAACCATGTGGCTGTCTATCTTTGGCAAGTATTTTTGTTCTTTGAGTCCCCTAACATCCTGGGGCTTCCACTGCAGCTTAGATTTCACACTCTGACCTCCACATGCCCCCTCCTCAGAGACTGCCTAAGGGGTCCAACTCTATTCATGCCAGCCTCACTTTCCAGGACTTATTTCAAAGACAAGTGGGTGGAAGAGGCCAGATGTGGTGGCTCATGCCTGTAAGCCTAGGATCTGGGAGGCAAAGGCAAGAGGACCACATGTACAAGACCAACTTGGGCAAGAACCTGTCTCAAAGGATGTAGTGGGGCTTAAGTGAGACAACTATTTGCCTAGCACACACAAGTACCTGGGCTCAATTACCAGCACCAGAGAAAGCAAAAGCAAAAACAGAAACAAAAACAAACAAAGCCAAGCATGGAAGCATTCATGACACTGAACCTGGCATTCTGTATGCCTACAAATTGAGTATCCAATCAGCAAACGAAGCCATGGTCTGCTGCAAACTCAGCAGTAATGTTCCCTTGAACTCTGAGAGCAGTGGCCTCTGAGAAGCTGTGGCCTTCTGAACAAGAAGAAAGTGGCCTCTGAGAGGACACTTTCTTAGGTAGTCCTTTCTTGAGCAGTGTGCTGTCTTCTCAAGACAAGGTTTTTCAGAGGAGTTGAAATTTCTACTTCCTGGAACCTAGCTAATTCTAGGCTGGTTTACAGTGGGAAGCAATAGTCCTCCTTTCTGGCTGGGCAGTGGTGGTGCACGCCTTTAATTCCAGCTCCCGGGAGGCAGAGGCAAGTGGATTTCTGTGAGTTCGATGCCAGCCTGGTCTACAAAGTGAGAGCCAGGACTACACAGAGAAACCCTGTCTTGAAATCCCCCCCCCAAAAAAAAGAAAAAGAAAAAGGGGGAAAAAAGGCTTTAGGGGCTGGGAAGATGACTCAGTGGTTAAGAGCACTGGCTGCTCTTCCAGAGGACCCAGGTTCAATTCCCAGCACCCACAAGGCAGCTCACTCCAAGTCTGTAACTTGGAGCTCACTGACAAGTCTGTAACTCCAGTTCCAGGAGATCTGACACCCTCATACCAATGCACATAAAGTTAAATAAAGGATTTTAAAATATTTTTTTAAAAAAGGTCCTTTTAGGAATTTAAATGTGCCCATTTCTGGCCAAACTGAATATTTTCAAATCTTTCCACCATGCGTTTTGCTCGCAATTCTCAATGTAAACCTCTCATTGGAAAGCCTCCCAGAATAAAAATGCCATAGCCTGAGAGCAATTCTGCCCTGAAATTTCTTCTACCGAATTAATTTCTCCATTACTGTCACAGTCAGACATAAGTCTCAGAACAATTCGAAAGGCCTCTAGTCTAATTCCCAGCCCAGCTCCTACAGCCTTTCCCCGTTTCTATTAGACATTCCTGTCTTCTAAGCCCCCGTTGGAACTGTTCACTGAGCTACTTTCAAATGTCTCCTACAAAAACAACTTCAGAGGATAAACACTCGTATGATCAGACTCGGTCCAAGCAATTACCTGGTTCTCTGATACTGCTTTTCTACGTTAGCTATTTTTATGAAGCTAATGCTAAAATATTTGAGAGAATTTAAAGGAGAGAATTTAGCTCATGATTTCATAGGCTGCCTGCTTGAATGTGCTTGGACAGAGCCTCAAGGCAGCAGGAGGTGGGTCTTTCAAGGCAGAATAGGAAAAGCAAGAGAAGGAAGCCCAAGGTAAGATAGTACCCAATGATATGGCCCTGTGTAACCACCTTTCGCCAGCTACGCCCCACCTCCCAAAGTTCCCAGAAGCCCTGAAAATAGTCACGGACTGGAAATGAGTGCTTGACACAGGAGCCTGCGAGGGACCCTTCTATTCAAACTGCAGCAGGAGAGTGAAGATATTAAAGAAAATTTAAAGGGAAAAGTAGTCAGGCTTCTATATCTTCAAAAATTCAAGGTTTTGACAGAAAACTAATAATGATCCAAAAGAGTAGTTAAGAGTACAGGAACTAGCTTAGGTTTATGAATTGAGGCATATTTTTTCTCCTGACAGAATATTACATGTTTAAAACATAAGCAATTGTTATGAAGATGACACCATAATCTCAAAGTTTATTGAATTTCACCTTATATGCCTAAGATGACTTAATTCTTAGTATGGCATTTAGCCCCCTACACAGAAAGAAAATAACATATTGTGAGCTTTTTTAAGACCAACAGTACAACTACATGACATGAAAATGCATTTAAAAGTAGAGTCTGCAAGTGCAGTGAAATTTTAATCAATATTTATAAGCTTAGTTTTGATTTTTATTTATTTAGGAAATGTTATCATGTTTGTCACCTTGCCTAGGTCACAGGAAGCCCCAGCATCTCTGCGTGCTTCTGAGATGCCGCATCCCAGAAATTAGCATTTCAGTGTTAACCTTGGTAATGCAGAAGGCCTTCCTAAAAAGGTGGATACATGGCTTTCAACTACAGCACAAGCCATTTCCCTCTCTGTTCCATTTCTACGGAAAACTCTAATGCTTTTGCTGTAACCTTACAACATGTGACGTTTTAGAATTTTTTTTAGTGATTAGGAAATAAGGGGACAGTACATTAAAAAGTATATTTATGGTAAAAGTAGCAGTGTTAATGTTAGTCAAACAACCTTGTAAAAGATAAATAAAAATTGCTTAGAAATGTACGGTTCTTGCTGGGCGGTGATGGTGCACGCCTTTAGTTCCAGCACTTGGGAGGCGGAGACAGGTGGATCTCTCAGTTCAAGGCCAGGCTGGACTAGAGAGAAAGCTCCAGGATGCCCAAGGCTGCATAGAGAACCTGTCTCAAAAAACAACCTCCCCCCCAAAACAGAATTTTCCAAAAATACAGAATGCTTTTAACTACGGCTAAGATAAAAACTATTAGTGATCATATCATCAGCCTGTCTGCAGGCAGTAGAATGCAGCTAAGCACTGGTGCAGCCAATGGAATAACCCAGCCACTGCCTCCCATGGAAGGCTAATGGTATCGTTCTCACAGCTACTGACCGCTCCACTGTTTACAATGCTATCAGACACGATTTAAAACTGAGCCATGAGACAGAAGACCAGAATAATACCTTATCAGGGGTGCCAATTATGTTACAGCTATGGAATGATGTTTAGTGTCAGTATGTTAATAACATTCTGAAAAGCTGTCATCAATAGATATTATAATCTCTAATTAAAAACAGAACTTTATTTTCTCTGGCCATTTAAAAATCTTTAATTCCATGCCTTCAATTCTTTTTCATATTTTGCTTTATTAAGCCCCTGCCTGTCTCCTGTGTCTGTCATACCAGGTTTCATGACGTAGGAGACTGTTGGGAGTATAAACTATAAATCTGACCCACTTGAAAATGAGGCATGTCAACTTGTACAAACAAGTCTCAGTATTCAGTATAGACTATAACATCTAAAAGCTATTTTTTCTTGTTACTTATTAATACTGAAACACCACCTGTTTTAATGGATAGGATGTATTAGTTTGCACACATTTTTTAAAACAAATTTAGGATTTACTTACTTCTGGCTATGTGCATGTGTGGCTGTGTGCACAGGTCTGGAAGTGGACGGGGCTGTAAGGTGCCAGGCACGAGTGCTGGGAGCCAGCCCCCCGCCCTCTGTAAAGCAGTGCATGCTCTTACAGGAAAGGGAAAGCAATAAAGGTACTGCGGTATTGTTGGGTTAGCCAATTTTAGTATGGCACATGACGGTGCCATGCAATAAAAAGATATCAGGTTCCTAGGCAAGATCTTAAATCCCTTCCAGATAAACACTGTAATGAAGCTTACAATGCAAATTTTTGTCACATTTGGGCTAACATTTTGCCATTTGAAAAAAATACTTTCTTATTATATAATTTACAACTAGAAGGTGTATTTATGTTAAGCTTAATGTGTTTTGACAAAATGCACCCAAGAAATTCCCACCATAAGTATAATATATAACATTTAGGACCCGCAACCCCAGTTGTTTTCCCCAGCTCTGGGTTGGACTGTTATCATAAGTTTCTACAGGGAAGCCCAAATCCCACTACCTCAGAATGTGACTGTGTCTTCAGACACTCAGTAACTTACACTGAGCTCTACAGGGAGGCTCCTACTCAATTTAACTAATATTTCATAAAAAGAAGAAATTTGAAAATTGAGAAATACTAGGTATACTAAAGCACAAAATAAGCTCTTTGTAAGAACTCAGCAAAAAGGTGGCCAACACAAGTCTAGGACAGACATTTCTGAAGAAAATATAACGCCCAATATCCGTTTCAAGCCTCCCAAGAAGAAAATAAACTTCTCTCTTCTGCTTAAGTCAGCCCCACCTATGATATCTTGTATCCAAGCTGGAGAGGAATACATTACTCTGTGTACTCAGCTCCACCTGTGCTATCTTGTATTCAAGCTGGAAAGGAATACATTACTCTGTGTACTCAGTTCCACTATTAGAAAAGGGTTCCACAAATTATGGATTACATATCTGTGCCAGCTATAGATGAGAGGTCTGAAAACTGATGCCCTCTCCTGGCCTCCTTGGGCACCAGGGAGACACGTGATGCACAGATGCAGACAAAGCATTCATAGACATAAAATAAATCTAAAAAACGTTACTAAAATATACACAAGACGAAACAAAAAGGAAATCATTGTGTGTCAGTACAAAGAGAGAAAGAAAGAGGGAGGGAGAGAGGGAGAGAGAGAGAAGAAAGAAAGAGAAAGAAAGAAAGAAAGAAAGAAAGAAAGAAAGAAAGAAA
>LOJH01023465.1:0-13877 GCA_001685095.1 Ellobius talpinus | reverse complement strand
TGATCATAAACACCAATATTAAAATAATAAACTTTTCTTTCTTCCAGTTCCTGCTCCGGCTCAAAGGTCTTTGAATCTGGAGGCTCAGGGAATTCATCCAAAGGTAACGAAAACCTTGTTTCATTTCTGTAGCGGAAACTCCGTTCCCATCAATAACACTCACACACGGTAGCCAAGTCTACAGTTAAGTGGTTTTAACTACTGGAAATGCTCCCCCCAGACGCCCCCAAAAATCTTACTATAAACGCGTAACACTCCCTCCCCAAGGCATGCGATGCAGTGTGAAAAGCCTAACAGTGTGCTCCCCTCACGTAATCTTTTGGGAAGGATTCATGCATTCACCTGTGTTTTCTTCTCTAGATTTGTCCAAAACCGCACTGGTGAAGGCGGTGGTTGAAGAAATAGATCAGCGTGGGAAGGTCCTGTCGTCGAGGATCCACTCCATCGAGGAGAAGATGTCTAAGATGAGCAATGGCAAGGCTGAGCAGAGGGCTCCCTTCTAGCTCCCACGCTAGGGCGCAGAATAACGGGGCGGAGGCAGCGCAGCTACGCTATTCTAAATCTCAGGGAGAATGGAAACGCTTTCTACTAGTACAGATAAAGTGACCTTCGACAAAATGCCTCTTTTCTTGGTGACTTTCGCATGATATTGGGTGTTTCTGTTCCAAATAAAGAAAATAATTGATGGGCACACACTTCCATTTGCTGGTGGTTAATATTAAGTTAAAGATCTTTTTGGAAAACATTTTAGCTGAATTTCACTCTAATTTTCAATAAATATGATCACGTGGCATTTAAATATTAAATATTCGCTAGGCATAACTTTTAAATCCCACCACATCTGCACAAGTAAATTATCTGGGAACGGTCAGAAATTCTCCTGCAACTGACACACTGCACCACGAGATGGCGCATGTCTGGTATTTTTGTCAACCTATCTCAAGATTACCCACAAAATAGGATACCATTCCCAGTCTAACTGGAAAAATAATCTTTGAAAAGATTTACCTCAACAAAGCATGTGTTGATGACTTTTCCAGAACAGATTATAGAAGGTTTTCCTCATGAAGGCCCAGGCAGAAATAATTTAGGCATTGCAGACCATAGGTCTATTGCAACCATTCAGCTTTTTAATGGCTGTTAAGGGAAACAACCATAGATTGAAGGGCACAGCTACTTTGAATAAAACTTTATTTAGAGGCACTAAAATTTTTGAATTGCAAATAATTTAACATTTCATGAAAAGTTATTCTTTCCATGTTTTCACCTGTTTAAAACGTATAAGCCAGAAACTAAAGAGACGGCTCAGCCATCAGCTGCTCTTCCAGAGGACTGGGGTTCAATTCCCAGCACCCACACATGGCAGTTCACAACTATCTATAAATCCAGTTCCAAGGGATCTAACTCCCTCTTTGGGCTCCTCAGGCACCAGGCATTCATGTGGTACTCAAACATACATGCAGATGGAACACCCATGCACAGGAAACGTAAACACCATTCTTACCTCAGGACTGTACAAAATCACATCATGCCAGCTTTTAATCCCTCTCCGCACCAAGACTTGTGCTAAGAATTAACAGTGTGTCATCTCCATGGTCACTTTGATGGTTCCGCCTTAGGAAAGCTGTTCCTTTATTTCTCAGGATCCTCCTGACTTCACTGAGAAGCTCCATCCCACCCAAGAATCCAACAGCTCCACTGAATTTCAAAGAAGTGGAGAAAATACTCAAACACTTACAAAATGTCTGCCCAAACACATCACACGAAGCAAGCTCTGGAAGTCATGAGGAGCTGACTTCTACACACTCAGGGCCAGCCACATAACTTGAGAGACTCTGAAACAAAAAGAGAAATACAAAGTCCCCATGTCCAAACGTTACAGCATTGAAGGGTCTGGAAAATGATGGTCTTTCCTTTCTTCCTCCATTATGCTCTTTGCTGTTGCTATTGTTTTGTCTGTTTTGTTTTTCAAGACAGGGTTTCCTTGCTGTCCTGGAACTTGCTCTGTAGACCAGGCAGGCCTCAGACTCAGGGATCCGCCTGTGTCTGCCTGTGCTGTGATTAAAGGCATGCAGCACCATGCCCAGATCTTCAACTATGTTCTTGATTTATCCTGAATAGTTTATGATTTTGTTCTGAGGAGGGTTTTTTTCGTGTTTAGGCTTTTTTACGGCCTTTTGCTATTTAATATCATTGTAAGTAAAGAGAAAAAATAAATTTTAGGTTATTTCATATGTTTACCACTTGTTTTTATGCCATGCAACCAAGTTTTAAATCAAAACACCAAAATTATATAATCTCTATTTTGTAGCTACACACACACACACACATATATATATATTGCTCTTACCAAACATTGGAAACACAAAACAAAACAAACTCAATTATTTTTATTTCACTTTATTGTTGTTTCTTGGTTTTGTTTGGATTTTTGTGTGTTTTTTTTAGTCTAGTTTTGTTTTAGATACAGCCTTGGTTATCCTGGAACCCACTATGTAGTTCAGACTGAACTCAAACGCACAGCGATGTACCTGCTTTTGTTTCTCCAGTGTTGAGATTAAAGTCAAGTACCACCACAGCCAGCTATAGACTTCAAAAAAGTTTATAAAGACTGAATTCTTCAGTCATTCATGCTGAAGCAAGTTCTGGTTTGCATGGAAAACCTGGCTCCCTGGGATTGCCAGAGACCCAGTTTATCCCATCTTGGAGGCTGCAGACCAAACATTTCCCCACTTTAGGTACGGATGCGCTCCCTTGCACCGCTGTTAACGAGGACGCAGTGCACGAGGGTATGGCTTATGCTCTATGCTACGGAGGCAGTATAAACCATTACAGACAAACGACTTGCACACTCCCCTGCACACCTGCATGCCCCACAGTTAGTCTCCCTTGCACCGTTAACCAGGATGCAGTGCACGAGGGCATTGCTTATGCTCTGTGCTACGGAGGCAGTATAAACCACTACAAATGGCTTGCACACTCCCCTGCACACCTGCATGCCCCACAGTTAATCAGAACTCACTTTACAGAGCACAGGTTTGGAGACACAATTACTGAGAATTTCAGGTTAGCCACAGAGAGCACTGGACCAAGTGCAGGACTCTTTCAACAGAGTCTTTGTATCTGGAGCCTGCGGAACAACTCCTGCCTTGCGGGAGTGCTCTGAGGCCAATGATCTTTGCAAACACTGTCTGCGTGAGATCCTCTTTGTATAAGAATGCCCAGGAAGGCTCAGGAGTACAGGAGGCACTTTACAGTGAGAGTACCTGCCAGCACAGAAAGACTCAAAGGAGAGCAAAACTCTAACTAACGCTGCACCTTTAGCTGAAGAAATAACCCAGAATCCCCCAGGTGTCTATTCACAATGCATTGGATATAGAATTAACCCCGAGGTGAATTTCCTTTAAGTTCTGTTGAGTTCACAGAGTGGAAGGAAACATACCATGCTCAGACTTCAGAGTCATAGTCTCTTCTTCCTAGAAAATAACTATGCCGTTCAGTTCTGAGATTTTCTGTGCTCAGCAGAAGTTAGGGTACCTGGGCTCTGAAGTTCTTCTGATAGATACATGCTCCTCTCCAGTCTCTGAAGAACCCCATTTCTCTCTACTCTAGTGGGTTTGAATACTTCAACGTCCTGATGAGTCAGTAGCCATCTGAAGGAGAAGGAACTGAACCTCTTTGCTTGGACAGTTAGTTGGCTGATTGGTGTGTGTGTGCACGCACTCACACACACACATTTTTGTTTTGTGATTTGTCACTGTTTTTGTTATTGTTAACACAGATCACATTCTGTACCCCAGGCCTGCCTGCATCTCACTATATAACCTAACCTGACCTCAAATTCATAGCAACTCGCTTGCCACAAAACAGGGAGAACAGGCATGAACCATTACATCTGGCTTTCAGCACTTAGTTGTTACAAAGAAAACCACAGCTGTCCATGATGTATGGGAGCCCTTTGCAGGAAGTGAATTACCACCGGCTTCCTGTGAGTAGCTTCCATGGGGCATTTTATTCTCTTTAGTGTGCCCCCAAATCATATTCAGGGATACTTCAAGATTGTGTGGCTGCAGAATATAATTTTCCTCTGGACACTGGTTTTCTCTAACCTCCACATTTCCTGAGACTATGTCTTATTTCTAGCAACTCATTCCTAAGCTTTTCTAATTTTTTTTCTTCTATCCATTTTAATGCATTTTAGGTGATTCTGTGGTGGCCGATGATATCTTAATCTGTTTGCAGGCACAAAATGTTTCGTTTTATACAGGAATTCTGTCCCTTTCCACATTTCCTTAGGCATATGTATTAACATTTTGTGGGCTTTGACCTCACTTTGCTTCCTTTGCTCATTTACTCCGTTTTCTCTTGTTCTCTAAAATGAGGAGCCATTCCAAATGGCTTTTCTAACTTCTCAGAGTTTCCTATTCTTTTGCTTAAACACAGGCTTCAAAATTGTTGGCCTCGGGGCTGGAGAGATGGCTCAGTGGGGTGTTGTTGTTGTTGTTGTTGTTGGTGGTGGTGGTGGTGGTGTTGGTGGTGTTGTTTGGGCTTGGGTTAGGATCTTTTGGGTTTTTGAGATAAGTTTTCTCTGTGTAGCCCTGGCTGTCCTGGAACTTGCTCTGTAGACTAGGCTGGCCTCACACTCAGGGATTCATCTGCCTCTGTCTCCCAAGTGTTGGGACTAAACCACCTTCCAGCATGACTCAGTGGTTAAAAGCACATACTGTTTTTCTAGAAGACCTGAGTTCAGTCCTCAAACCCCTATGGGGTGGTTTACCACCTCCTGTAACTACAACTTCAGGGGATCCAGCACCCGCTTCTGGGTTCCAAGAGCATCTTCCCTCATGAGCACATACTCACACAGGCATGCCCATATAACATGATTAGAAAGAAATAAATCTTTACCAAAAAAAACCTGCACAAAAACAGACCCATAGAGAAATGGAATAGAACAAAGGACCCAGAAACACACCTACACAGCTACAGCCACTTAGTGTTAGACAAAGGTGCCAGCAATGCAGATTGGAGGAGAGACAGGGAAAGCTGGATATCCACAAATGGGGCAAACCTAGATCCCTATGTCTCACCCTGGGAAAGAAATCAAGTCAAAATGAAGCGGATATCTGAATGTGAGACCAAAACTTTCAAGTGTACAGGGGAGGCACCTTAAAACCTAAGCTTGGAGAAGGACTTTCTGATAAAATTCCAACAGTTCAGAAAACAACTGACAGATGGGATTCCATTGAAACCAAAACTTCCTGCATAACAGAGGAAAGAATAAGGGGAGGAAACGCAGGCTACAGAACCAGAGAAAACCTTTGCCTGGCATACATCTGAATGGGGATTAATATCTAGAATCTGTGAGGAACTCAGAAAGAATAATGTGAAAAATCAAAGCAAATGCCAGCCATGGCAATGCACATCTTTAATCCCAGCACTCTGGAGGCAGAGGCAGCAGATCTTTGTGAGTTCAAGCCCACCCTGGTCCACATAGCAAGTTCCAGGCAGTAAGTGCTGCGTAGCGAGACCCTATGTATATACATATACATGTGAAATATTCCTTTACACGGTGTGAATATATGTCACTGTGAATGGGTTATAAAAGAAACAGACGGAGTAATAGCTGGACAGGTAGAGGTTAGGCAGGACTGGCAGACAAAAAGCGAGTGAGAAGAAGAAGAAGAGTCTCAGGAATCAGGAGGAGTCTCAGAGCGAAGAAGATGAATTTTCCGTATTGAGAAAAGGTATCAAGACATGTAGCAATGTAGATAAGAAATATGGATTAATTTAAAAGCAAAGAGTTAGCTAGTAATAAGTCTGAGCTATTGGCCAAGCATTTACAATTAATAATAAGCCTCAGTGAGGTTATTTGGGAACTGGCTGGCAGGACAGAAAAGTTCACCTACACATACATACACTACATACACATATGTGTGAGTGTATCTATATACACAAGTGTATATGTATATATATATATATATGTGTGTATATATATATATACATACACACACACAGAGAGAGAGACCCAGTCAATAAACAGGCACATGAATTGAACACATATTCCTCAAAAGAAGAAATATAAATAGCAAAGAAAAAGTATATGGGTGAAAGTTGTTTGACATCAAAACTACATTTAGGATTCCATTTCACACCAGTCAGCACGGTTTTCACCAAGAAAACAAGAAACAACAATGTTGCTGTGAGTGTGGCAGGCAGGGGCCTTCATACTCTACAAGTAGGGTGTAAATTAGCGTGGCAGCATGTGACCATCATGGAAATTCTTCCAAACATTGAAAACAGAACTAGGACCCAACCCACCCAAGTCAGCATAGCACAGAGACATCAATCAGCACATTCGCATTTGGTGAGTCACTGTTCTTAATAACCAAGACAAGGAATCAATCCATATTTCTATCAACAGGAGTGATAAAATGCCATGACCAAGACAACTTATAGAAGGGAGCCTTTATTTGGAGTATATAGCTCCAGGAGGATTAGAGTCTATGACTCTCATGGTAGGAGGCATGGCACAGGCAGGCAAGCATCGTGCTGGAGCAGTAGCTGAGAGCTCGCATTTCTATACCCACAAACCGGAAGCAGAGAGAGAGAGAGAGATAGTTCAGAATGGGGGAGTCTTTAAAAGCCTCAAAGCCCAGCCCAGGTGACATACGTCCTTCAGCAAAACCACACCTCCTAATCCTCCCCAAACAACCACCAACCAGGAATCAAGAAAACCAATGCCCAAGACTTACAGGGAATGTCTCATTCAGACCACCACAGATGACTAAAGAGAGAAAAGTAAAATCTTGTCATTGGCAGAAACATGGGTGGAACGTGGCTCATCACATTAAACAAATAAACAAACAAACCAGATTTGGAAAGACAAACAGTGCATGCATACTCTCTCATATGCAGCATCTAGATTTCAAAAACAAACACAAACCGTGAAAGAGGAAGAGGAAGTATGTGAGGGAAAAGGCTGTCCAGTGGAGAGGAAGAAGGGGAACAAGAGAGAGGGACATGGGAGAGAACATGGTAAAAACACATAACACACGTATGAAATGTGGTCATGAAACCCACCATTTTGCACATTAACTAAAAGACATTAGTTTTAACAAGGTCTTTGTTTGATTTCTAAAGTTTCCCATCTCATTTCTTCCATCCCTCTTGTACTTTTCCCTCCTCTGTCTCTATGATCTGGTCAGTGGCTCCCTCCTCTATCTCTAGGACCTGGTCAGTGGCTCCCTCCTCTATCTCTATGATCTGGTCAGTGGCCCCCTCCTCTATCTCTATGATCTGGTCAGTGGCCCCCTCCTCTATCTCTATGACCTGGTCAGTGGCTCCCTTCTCCATCTCTGTGATCTGGTCAGTGGCTCCCTCCTCCATCTCTGTGATCTGGTCAGTGGCTCCCTCCTCTGTCTCATGATCTGGTCAGCTGACTCCCTTCTCCAGCTGCAGCTCCTCTCCTGGAACTGCTCTTGGGAAAGGTAGACAGCTGGGCACTTCTGAGAACTCACAAGCCCAGACAGTCTCATTCCCTTCAGACCTCATAGAAGATCTTTTCACTCACCTGGGGAAAGTTGCATTCTCCCAGCTCCCCCTCCTCCTCTCGGGTCTCTGCTGTCATTTCCACTTGTTTGGGGGAGAATTGTCTTATCAGAATTTTCAGATGCCTCTGTGTCTCCTCCTTTTCCCTCTGGAATACTTCTAGTCTGTTCTATATGTTTATTTGTTGGGATTCATGCCAATTTGTTTACCCTTAGATCTGTTAGAAATACTTCACATGGGCTTTGGGTTTGTGATATGAACGTTCTGCTTGAGTTTTATGTAAGGGTTCAGAATTCTACCACCATTTTCCAGAATTCTAGAAATTCTTTTCCTCTGTCCCATTGTCTTTATTAATTTTGCTTGAACTCTGGTGAAATGTTTTTAAGAACTTCTGTCACTATTGTCTATTTCTCTTACTCTCTCTTCCATCATTTCCATCCACTCCTTGTCCCTCCCTCTTTCTTCCCTCTCCTGTCTCATGTAGAATAATATATTTCTGTCTATATTTATTAAAAATGTACAAGGGCAGAAGGGAGACCAGGAGGAGAAGAGAGAAGACCAAAGAGGAAAGCAGGGAGGGAATATGATGAAATTGCCATATATGTGTATAAAAACATCATAATGAAACTATGCTTTTATACACATTAAGTAGAATGCATAATAAGTAGAAAATGTATAGTTAAGTAGAATAGTGCCCTAGCTCCCTTCAGCTGACTTCCTTCCTCCTCAGTTGTGCCTCATCTGTTCTTCAGTTCAACAGCTGGGTTTCCATTTTAGTTACTATATTTTAATGTGGCTTTCAGATCTACCTGGTTGTGTGTGTGTTGTGCATACGTGTGTGTGCGCACACACATATGTAAGGGAAAGTATGCAGGTGCTGTGGTCACATGTGTAGTAGTCAGAGAACAACCTTGAGTGTCAGCCCTTCAGGTCCTCCTTGTTTGAGTGAGGATCTCTTTGTTGCTATGCTACTATGCACACCGAAATGCTGGGCCAAGAGCTGGAGGGATTCTCCTGTCTCACACCCCACATCCTAATACAGACGCTGGGATTCCAGACACTTGCTCTGCAAGTCTGCCTTTTACATAGGATTTGAACTTGGATCTTCACACGTTGATGGCAAGGATTTTTATCCACTGAGCCATCTCCTCAGCCCCCTCACATTTTTAAGATATTTTTTTAAATCTGGTTTTATTCAATGAATCTGTTTCTTACACAAAGTCATTGGAATTTTATAAGTTCGTTGATCCTAAAAGAGCCAAAGGGCAGCAGATTGTACCTGCCAAAGATCATGTATCAAAAGTTGGGATGGACCAGGAATGGTGATGCATTTCTTCAATCCCAGCACTCAGGAGGCAGAAGCAGGTAGATCTGTATAAGTTTGAAGTCAGCCTGGTTTTCAAAGTGAATTCCAGAACACCAGGGGCTACACAGTGAGACTCTGTCCAGATGGAGCTGGGGGGGAACTAGGGCTTACAATTTTTAGTTTAGAAGTTTGGGGCTTGAACATGGGGGAAGTGAAATTTCACACATGTATCTAATAAATTTTGATTATTTCTGCCCTCCATCATCCTCTGACATCCTACTGGCACTCAGACCTTTCTCTTTCCCAGCAAGTGCCCCTCCACCTTTGATGTCTCGTGTGTGTGTGTGTGTGTGTGTGTGTGTGTGTGTGTCCCACTGAGTTTAATCTAGCTTGCTTTCATGAGCCCGGGAGAAGGGTTATTTCCTGGAGCATGGCTACACTACTGAATTAAGTGTCACCACCCCACTTCAGTGGCCATCCCTTAGGGAGGGATGAGCTTCATCCATGATGAAATGCTGATTGGCCCAGGTTTGTTCTACTCTTGTGGGAGTAACCAGAACCGCTGTGACTTTATGGGTACAATGGCCATGTCATATATGGAGGACAGTTTCCCAGCACTTCTCCCTGTCATCCGGCTTATGTGGACTTTCCGCCCCTCTCCCAGGATGTCCCCTCAACCTCAAAGGCAATGATGATAGAGATGTCGTATTAAAAGCTGAGCACCCACCATCAGTGACTATTAACACTTTGACCAGCTGTGACTCTCTGCATGTCACACCTTGCTTACGTGAGCCCTGATGAAGGCTGAGAGCGACACTAATCTATGGGTATAAATGGAAGTATTTAGAAGGCAGTTTGACAGCCGTCCATTTAGCAAAACAACAGTAGTAGGTTCTGCCCTAGGGCCTGTGACCTCCCCAGCCACAGGCTCCTGACTGGATTTACAGAGCCAGGCATGAGGATTTGCACCACTAGGAATGAATTCATGCCTGTGGAGTGGTCTCATCTTTTCTGATAGTCACCTGTCCATTGACAACACTTCCAGCATCTTCGTTCCTATACATTAAAGCCACGTGTGTGTATGTGTGTGTGTGTGTTGCATACACTTCCTTGTAATTTCATGGCTGTTGGTCTTTCGTGTTCCACAGGCTGTAGTTAACATTGACTCTTGGTCATATGCCCTTGTTTCTTCATTTGTTTGTTTAGTTTGGTTGAAACATAACTTTAGGGATCTTGCGGGACCTGCACTGAAATGGCTTCCCTTGGGTAGTATCACTAACTTAGTTTGTTTTGTCCGTGTGCATGCATGTTCATACATGTGTGGGTACACAGGTGTTTACATGTGATCTTTAGGAACACTACCCAACATATTTTTGACACAGTCTCTCATGGGCCTAGGACTCTCACTAAGCTAGGCTGTCTGGCCAGCAAGCCATAGGGATCCACCTGTCTCTGTCTCCCTGATCCTGAAGTTACAAGGACATGTGGCTGCCCCTGGCTTCTTCACATGGGTGCCGGCACTAGTGGTGCTTTACCCAAAGATCCAACTCCCCGGCCCTATTGATTTAGATTTTTAAATTAACTCACTGTACTGGACTTTTTCAGACCATGGGAGTATTAACCTGGTTTCCTGAGTGCTCTCTTCACTCATGAGCATTAAAAATCATTTTTATCAGGCCAAGTGTGGTGGCATGCACCTTTTATCCTAGCACTCAGAAGGCAGAGGTAGGTGGATCTCTGTGAGTCTGAGGCCTGGGTATACCTCAGAGTTCCAGGCTAGCTGGGACTACTCAGAGGATCCATCTCCACTAAAAGCTTCACTTTCAGAGCGCCCCCCTTCAGTGGTTTTCAACTTTCTTTATGCTATGACCCTTTAATACAGTTCCTCATGTTACGGTGACCCCCAACCACAAAATTATTTTGTTGCTACTTCACAACTCTAATTTTGCTACTGCTATGAACTGAAATATAAATATCTGATTGGCAGGATGGTCTTAGGTGACATCCGTGAAAGGTAATTTGATCCCAAGGGATTGCAGCCCACAGGTTGAGAACCACTGACCCCTTCTTATTAAATCAGGCCTGTGTTTTATTGATTCGATTGATTGATTGATTGATTGATTGATTGATTGATTGATTGATTGATTGACTGAGACAGGTTGGCCTCCAACTTGAGCCTATGTTCTTGTTTGTTTGTTTGTTTTTTGGGTTTTCTTTGTTTTCGGTTTTTGGAGACAGGGTGTCTCTGTGTAGCCTTGGCTGTCCTGGAACTCGCTCTGTAAGCCAAACTGGCCTTGAACTCAAAGAGATCTGTCTGCCTCTGCCTCACAAGTGCTGGAATTAAAGGTGGGTACCACCAATACCTGGTCAGCTCACGTTCTTAACAGGCTTCTTAAAAATTTTTATTTGGGGGGAACTTGTTCATTTCTTTGTTTGTTTATTGTTATTGTTTCAGTTTGGTTTTGGGAGACTAGATCACATGTAACCCACCCTTAGGGTCCCTGTGAAACCAAGGATTACATTGAATTTCTGGTCTTCCAACCTCTGCCTTCTGAGTGCTAGGACTGCAGGCATGTCCTGCCACATCCAGGTTATGTGGTACTAGGACTAGAGCTCTGGGCTCACACATGCTGGGCAAGCACACTTCCAACTGAGCTACAGCCACAGGCCTGCAAATTCGTTTTGAACTCAAATAATCTTTCCTGGGTTAGAGAGACCCCTCAGTGGATGCAGCGAGTGCCCATCACTCCAGCACACAGTGCATGCCTGTCAGTCATCCCCCCCACACACCTCAGCAGCGCCTGTAGCCCGGCACAGCAGTGTGTGTGTGCCTGTCGTCCCAGCACTGGGAAGGCAGAGACAGGTAGATGCTCAGAGCTTGCTGGCAGTCAGAGGACCTGAAACAGTGACCTCCAGGATCAGTAAAAGACTTGGCTCAAAAAATAAGCTGGAGAAATAATGAGGAATGACATCCCCTCACCCCAAACCCTCACACACGTTTTAATTAAAAGTTTTCCTATGTTCGCTGTTCAGTTTGATAAGTTCTAGCCATCCTTGGAACATGCAGTACTTTTTTTCTCCTAAAAGTTAATAACTATAAGTGGTTTGTTTTGAAAGTTCTCTCTGTTTTCCTTTTATCATACTTGCTCCTGAATTATCATTTCTCATTTGTAACTTCAAGCCTGCCCATCAGGCTGGATTGACTGTAGTATAAAGGTGATTTTTAGATTCTGTTTATTTTCAAGGGGAAGCCTCAATATTTAGAGATGTTATCTGTGGCCAGGACCATTGTATGATAGGCTTCCTTTATGAGGGGTTTGCAGATCTGTGCATCTCGAGGTCTTTTTATAGGATCCTTCAGCTTCCTTAGAAAACAGAACAATTATAGCTGGCTGCACAATTTCCAGAACTCAATGGAACATGAAGGTGGTGGGTCCCTTGTTCAAAAGTAGGGAAACATTCAGTTAAAAAATACTAAAATTTAACCGGGCGAGGGTGGCGCACACCTTTAATCCCAGCACTTGGGAGGGAGAGGCAGGCAGATTTCTGTGAGTTTGAAGCCAGCCTGATCTACAGAGAGTGCTAGGACAGGTTCAAAAGCTACAAAAAAATGTATCTTTTAAAAACATCTTCTACTTATAATATATAATAGGGATAATGACACTGTACATATAACAGCATAAACTTACAACTGCAGGAAATGATATCACATCATTTTATGTACTGTAGTAGGTTATTAAAATGTTATTTAATAACATTTCTTTTTAATTTTATTTTAACTACCTGTGAAGCAGTAGTTTTCCATATGGACATTATTTCTTTTTTATGGATTTATTTTATTTTTAATGATGTGTGTTTGATCATGTGAGTGTAGGTGACCATGGAGGCCAGAAGAGGGCACCAGAGCGTCTGGAACTGGAGTTACAGGTTGTGAGTTGCTAGTGCAGGTGCTGGGAATTGAACTGGAAGAGTAGCGAGTGCTCTTAACTGCTGAGCCACCTCTCCAGCCCCTGAACATGACTTCTTGATTCAAATTTTCTGGCTTTCTTCTCTGCAAGCTTACCTACTAGGCTATGAAATCTTATGTTCTTAGATTGTTTGTTTCAAATATTCACAACTGAAAATGATGCCAGTTGT
This sequence comes from Ellobius talpinus, assembly GCA_001685095.1. Lineage (NCBI taxonomy): Eukaryota > Metazoa > Chordata > Mammalia > Rodentia > Cricetidae > Ellobius > Ellobius talpinus. The sequence goes on along the minus strand of LOJH01023465.1, from coordinate 886 downwards.
TCCTGGCAAATGCAAGATTTTAAATTTAAAAAATTAAAATTAAAAATGCAATATTTTAAATTAAAAAAACAAGAAAAAATTGAAGAAAAGAGCAACATGAACGAAAGCAATGAGATGGACAGGGGGCATCATGAAGCAGGATGGCAAGCTAGCAAGATGACAGCAGGAGAAATCTTACAGGGCAATCCCAAAACTGTGAGCCACACAGTGGCAAAACGTGGGATGGACAAGGCACAAACAGATGAGAAAGGGAGCATCCACATGTGGAGGGGTCCTCAGACAGCAGCTGCCTAAAACTCAGTCTGACTGAGGTAATCAGTAACTAGTGGAACCAAGAGGCATAAAAGATAAACGTAAGGAGCAATGGTTGAGCAGGCACTGTGACCCAGTACTCCAGAGGCTGGGGAAGAAGGACCACAAGTTCAAAGTTAGCCTGGGCAACACAGTGAGACCCTGTCAGAAGGAAGAAGGGAAGAGGAAAGAAGGAGGAGGGAAGGGGAGGGGAGAAGAAGGGGGGGAAGAGAAAGGAAAGGGAAGGGGAGGGAAGGGAAGAAAAGGAAGTGGGAAGGGAAGGGAAGTAAAGGGAAGGGAAGGGAAGGCAGGGGAAGGGAATAGGAAGGCTGTATTGGAGGTGTGCAGTGATTCATGATAAACCTGAAGTCTCTAAAATAATACAACCAAAATTCAGGAAGGAATAGGAGGTGAAAAGTAGAGGAGGCAAGTACAGAAATATTCTAAGGAGAGGAAGATATATAAAAATACTAGAAACCTACAGACAGAAAGGGAACAAGGGAACTAGGTCCTTCATTTACAGCTGAAGAAATTAGGGGTCACAAATCACAATCCCAGAGAACCTAGACAACAACGAGGACCCTAAGAGAGACAT
>LOJH01023464.1:0-10486 GCA_001685095.1 Ellobius talpinus | reverse complement strand
TGGCCAAGCAGTGTTTTAATTAATACAGTTTCTGTATGGTTATTTCAGGTGTAACCTAGCCAGGCAGCCGGGACAAACAAGGGGCCCCTCATCTTGTAACAGAGGGGAGCAATGTATAGCTCAATAAAATAAATAAAAAGAAAGAAAGACACACACACAGAGAAATTTAACTACAGAGAAAAATATTGCTAAGGTCAATAATTTTTTCTCATCTTTTTATCTACATATATTAGTAAATAATGCAGCATAATTTTACTGAAACTTGTAAAAACTATTTTAGTTAGGAAATCTTTGAAGATCAAGTTTAATCAATTCTTCCACTATTCCCTTTTATAATTAGTATTGTGACTGGAGCTCAACTTCAAATATGTAATTGTTTCATAAAAGGAACAAGAGTAAGTCAAATGCTAGTCCCAATGCTCCCAGCTGACAGAATTCTGAGTACACATTAATTTTCTTAAAGCTTGATGACTTATTCACTTATATCATGTATTTCATTTCTGGGAGTAAAAAAGAAATCATTCTACAGTAGTCTATCCATACATTCACGGACATAAATACATATGTACATTGGTATCATGTTTTTGTACTACACAAGAGCTGAGACACCCATGGGTCATGGGATATTGGCTTTGCAGTTGTACTTAGGCTTATATAAAAGCTAGGTTAAAAGTGAAACATTGTTTCTATTTTGTTATTTGTAGATGATCAGTATTCACCCATTCATTCTAATTATTTCAGAAGACAAAGAGAAAGTATCTAAGCTTTAAACCCAGGAAACTAGCATTAAAGAATTTCACCACATGGTGATTGTTGATGTTAAGAAGAATTTTTTGTCTTGATTATATCTTTTCTTTAGTACAAAAATTTCTTACATGAAGCATAACCATATTCACCCCTATTACACTGGTCAAGTCTCCTTTATCTCCCTGTGGTGGTTTGAAAGAAAATTGTCTACCATAGGTTCAGATATTTGAACCCTTAGTCTCTATTTCGTGACTGTTTGGGGGCAGGTACCGAATCTTTAGGATGTGCAGCCTTGCTAGAGGAAGTATGTCACTATAAATGATTTTGAGTGTTTATAAGTCTTGCCCAGCTTCCTGTTCACTCTCTGCTTCCTGCATGTGAAAAAAGATGTGGTTTCTCAGGTTTCTGTTGCCATGGCTCCTCTATCATTATGGAATGTTCCTATGGAGCCTCAAATCAAAATAAACTCTTTCTTCCGTGGGTTATAGTGTTTATCGCAACAACAAAAAATTAACTAATACACTTGCATCCTAACATGTCTTCTTTTTTAGTTTTATAATTGTTTGCTGATTATTTTTATTTGATAATTCACTACTCTTCTAAGTGTTTTTAAATATTAAAGCTCCAATCTATACTTTATAGTAAGGGTTATGAAGGCTGGGTTTACAGATATAGAAATATTATTAATAATCAGAGAAAAGGTGATGTTAAAGACATCAATGTTTCTTTCACTTAAACCAAGTGGCTCTTGGTTTTAGTCTTGTGGTTTTGCTCTATTATCAATGTGCTTACATATGTGAGAAAAAATTACAACAGGAATTCGCATCTCCTGAGGACAAATTATTAGTGCATTAATTTGACTAAATTTATCTTGTCTACCACCCAGATTGTTACTGCATTTACATAGTCATGTCTAGCAACTGCTTTTTGCACTATATCCACTCATCCCACACAAGAAATCAGATAAGAGAAAGCAAACACCTATTTTATGCCACCAGTACAGCTGTGATATAGCAATGTGCTCATATTTCACAGACAGGGGAGCTTTGGTAAACTTTCTCCTTTTTGCCAAGAATCCAAACATCTTTGCTTTTTAACAAGCCCATCATTCTCTACATCACTTTCACCAAAGTCATTTGAAGAAATCCATGTTCAAAGATCATATGAAATGAAAGAATATATATACTCTGTGCATCTTGCTTCCATCTTACTGGAGCCCTTATGAAACTTCTGGAATTAAATCTTTGTTTGACAGTTCACATCTAGCCATATGTTCTTGTCTAAGCTTTGTTTTTCTTCTTGTTCTAAATACAATCCAGTTGCTCTGCAGAATCTATCTGATTTGTTTGGTCCTCTCAAATAATGGCCTTTTACCAAGGTTTACTTATAACTTTATGTACCCTTTTGTCTCATCCAATATCAGTAATTTCTTTTTGTCTGCAAAAACTGCATGAACTCAAATTCCCCCTTCCATACATGTGTATGAGTTGTCTTAACAATTTATTTTACAAGGACCTAAACCTTAAAACGATACGCTCACTTACTCTGCTATTCAAACTGGCCCTCATAGCCTTTCTTTCTTTTCTAATTATATAAATACAAACATAATAGCTTATACCAAGTAATTTCTATTCTTCTCTTTCACTCATATTGTCAAATCATATTTTTTGTAAAAATAGATACCAGGAAAAAAGAATTCTACTGTTTGTACAACTCCCCACCTAAGGCAACTTCTCATCACCTTCCTGCAGCTCCATTATACCCTCCTCTCTCCTCTTCCCCATTATGCATCATACAGTACTGTACTCAATGACCTTTCAAAGTAAAACAAAAAAATCTACTCTCCCCCACTGCTTTAAATATTCTAGTAACCTTCTTTAATTTACAAAATGAAGCAAAATTTGTTCTTCCATACTAAATTTGATCTGTCTGAGAGCAGTCTGAACTCTTGTCTCTCCATTCCTTAGCTTCAGCCTTTACAATCTGTGTGGTTCCTTAACTTATACTATGGGTTGGATCTTTGTACCCCATGTTCCAGCTTTTTTTTAGAATTTAGATTCACAAACTGTTATTGTTATATATCTAACAAAACATAAAGTGTGGTTCAGGACTTCAGGTACATTAACCAAAAACCTTTGGGCACTTGACAGCCTAAGGAGAAAGTTGATACTTGACTATGCTCATAAATAAGAGGACATGCAACTTTAGAAACTCACTCAAACGTCTCTCCCTGGCAACTCTCATTCTCACTGTCACTCTTACTGGGGCAACAGACACTTCACTGAGAAGAGCAAACAAATCATCCTTCGTTTTAGGGTACAATTTGCTAAGACAGAAATCAATGAAAGCATAGAAGCTCTGAGTACCAAGCTCTCAGCTTCTTGCAACAAAGATCCCTTAATAAGTTGAACCTAATTAAAATGGGTGTAGCACAGGACTGAAATATCCTTAAGTCTTCATAAACCTAGAGTCAAAAGTTTATAAAACTGAATTTGGATTTTGGCAACATAATCTTGGAAGCAATTTGGAGAACACATAGATCTCAGCGGACAGGAGTTACAGTGGAAAGATTGATCTGGAGGACAAATGGTGAGGTTCTTAGAGTTATGAGACTGACAGGCAAATGATCTGCAATAAGGTTGTGGCAAAGGCAGTAGATCAGACATTACCTCATTCAACTGCAAAAGACGGTACCTAAACAACTGCAGATGCTCATGAGAAATATCATCTGCAAGGTCACAACCTTGAAATATGTTTTAAAAATTCTTTCTAATTCCAATGGCAACCAAGATAGTCACTCTTAAATTTCTGCAATCATTTATTTGAAGACCTCCTTATATGAATCCCATAGTCAAATTGAGAAAGAAATAATTAAGGAAACAAAATTAAATACTTAATATAATTTCTTACATATACAAGCACCAATTCATGATTCTAATTCCAGTACTTTAATGAGCTCTTTCTATAAATGAAACACAGATACCTCCCTCGAGTTCTGAATTGTCTCTTAGTTCATAATGAAAATATGGATTGGAGAAACAGATGTTTTCAGATTTTAATTTTAATAAAATCAAAAGCCTATAAACAAAGTAAGTGAGCAGTTGTTCAAAAGCCAATAGATCCTAACATTAAAATTATCAACTACTTGACTGTGTGTATATGCCTTTTTATTAAGAGGAAAATTGTATAAATTATAATTTTAATCATGGTTCATCTTAAAGTCTTTAAATTTTGAGCAACTATTTAATTGCTAGTGTGTTAATATGAACATACCCATAGTGTGTTAATATGAACATACCCATTTTAACACATACTCAAGCAAATGATTCTTTTTATTTTAAAATTTTTATTCAGTTTACATACCAACCACATTTTACTCTCCCTCTCCTACTCTCACTCCCAACACGCACCTTGCCTCTAACTAGCCCCCCATCCAATCCTCAGAAAGGGTAAGGCCTCCCATGGGGAGTCAACAAAGCCTGGTACATTAAGTTGAGGCAGGACCAAACACCCCCCTGCATCAATGCTGAGCAAGGCATCCCACCCTAGGGAATGGGCTCCAAAAAGCCAGCTCATTCACCAGGGATGGGTCCTGGTCCCACCGTCAGGGGTCCCACACACTTGGTCTCAAAGTAAATCTCAACAGATTAAAAAAATGGAATAAACCCTTGTCAGACCACCATGGCTTAAACTTAGAATTAAACACACACACACACACACACACACACACACACACACACACAAATTACAGAAAGCCTACAGATGAATGGAAACTGAATAATGCTCAACTGAATCACCACTGGGCCAATGAAGAAATAAAGAAAAAATTAAATACTTCCTAGAATTCAATGAAAATAAATAAACAACATATCCAAACTTATGGGACACTATGAAAGCAGTGCTAAGAGAAAAGTTCAGAGTACTAAATGCCTACACAAAGAATTTGAAGATATTTTACACTAGTGACTAATTTTTAACCAAGCTATAAGTCATAGAACCATAGAAGTTTTATAGAATAAGAGACAGAATAGTGATGGTGGTGGTGGTGGTAGTAGTAGTAGTAATAGAAGTGATGGATCTCTCTAGGAAAGAGGAATAATAGCTATGGATGGATGAGGGGATTAGCATGGGAGGGTTAAGCTGAGTGAGGGAGGAAAGAGGGGATGAATGAGGACAGATGGAGGGAGATAGCTAAAATAAATACTCTTGATACAATAGACGTTTCCTAAAATATATACATATGCTATGGTAAACTAAATAAATCATCAAATAATGGGGAGAGAGAGTCCCAACTGACCATCACTTGTTACCAAATGAAGCTTCCATTTCTGGGATTAGGTTAACTCTGATTGAGATTTTGGCCAAAGTAGTCCCATGAAACTTCCAAACAACCCAGGCTGTTACCAAGACTAAAGGTTGCTCTCCATAAACTGGTAGTGAGGCCTCATTGCTGAAAACGACACCTACACAATTCATTGAACTTGGAGAAGTTGAATGAATACCTATATAGAGCTTTCACCCTTATTTGCTAGTGTTTTTGGTACAGGAAGGTACTTAGCATATTGCCAGTGGAGAAATGTAAATACCAATACAGCTACAAACCCTTTGATCTGAATGGTGTCCTACCTACAGCATATGTTAATGCAATAGTGACACAAAACTTGTGGGAGTAACCAACCAATATATGACTTCACTTAAGCCCCATTCCACAACGTGGAACACAAGCCCAACACTCCTTGGGTGATAACCAACTTGAGACCAAATAGCCGAGGGGAGTAGTGTAAAACCAAATACTACTATTTTCTAAAACAAAAGAGGTAGTAATAAAATCATTCCTAATGACAATATTTTATACTCATAAATCAGCGCCTTGCTCTGCTATCCTGAGACAACTTTCCTACAGAAGAAGAGGGGAGCAGATACAGAGACCCACAGTCAGATATTATACAAAGAGTGAGACCCTGAAACACTAACCCCTAAACTGCATGTCTCCATCAATTTCCTCCCCTCAGACCTCAGGGATCATCTATGGTTTCTTCCTCAACACATTTGTTAGACTTAAAATAGATTCTGTAAAGCTTTAAGAGAGACCTGAGGAAAGTTGAGTAAGTAAAAGTATTTTCATAAATAATTGAAGCTATATAGTTCATCCTTTAAGTATTGACAGGTAATGAGTGCAGTCTTTATACTCTGAATGCTTTATTCTCTAAGATGAGAATTTTTAAAGAAGTAGAGAGCATTGATTCTCTCAGATTTGTTGTCTTTCTGAAAGCTGATTCAAAAATTAGTGTGTAAAGTTCCTGCCTGCAAGTATACTCATTTTCTCTTGTGAATATGAGCAAGAAGATTATAAGCTGTCAAGAATTTTCAGAGTTCCTGCCCATGACAGAATGATGGATCCACATGCTGTATTTAAAACCCAGCTGAATGGATAAAAATAGTATTTAACTTTTATAGTCTTTATGAGCTGAAGCAATTTATTGAACCCTTCAATCAGGAAAGGAAACAAAAGGCAGCAAATGGACAGATGACTCATTTTTTCATGTGTTGACTACAGAGTGCTATTCTGGTAATTGGATGATCTGAAGTTTAAAGGAAATTGCATTAATGTCTTTTAGAGACAAGACAACCACAGAACATTTCAGAAATGAAAACAAAATGCTGCAAAGGCTGAAGAATGAAAAAATGACACCATGTAATTAGAAACACAGGCTTTGAGCATGATAATGATGACTAAAGAATGCTAAAACATATTTATCCTGAAAGAGAGAGCAGGCTTTGTTATGCTTAAAAACCACAATTGAAATCTTGCATTTATGGTAAAACAGTTTGTTTTTGAAAAAATTCTTAAAAGTAAATATTTGATTCTTTTAAAAAATATTTGAAAGTATAGGAATTTCAGGAATTTTGTGGGTTGTAATTTAAGTAACTGACTAGAATTTATTTCCAATAAAATTATTTAGAAGTGAGTCACCCAAATCCGAATGACAATGACATATGTATATTTTTACTTCTTTTGAAACAGTATGTTCAAATCATACTTGCTCAATTCACTTTATCTCATAAATTTCAGAACAAAATAATATTTGCTGTGAAGAGTCTTTTGAGCACAAGTGTAAATTATAGAACATAAAAATCTATAAGATGTCAAAATTCATTTAAAATGAATACTTTTTCCATTTCTTATATCATCTTTAAAGTGAATAGTTAAAACACTGTCTTCCTAATATAAACAGCCATTTCAGGTCTTGACTTGAGGAAGGAAGATAATTATATATGAGCCCCTGGGAGGGGTAGAAATAGAGTCTGGGGAGTTTAGAGACAACCCTATACTAGAAATAGACCAGCAAATTACATAGAACATGGTGTTGGGGCATTTCTCCTTTTTCATATTTATTAGAATATTTTAATGTTCCAAAGGATTAATAAAGTCTGTAAATCAGGTGCTGAAGAGATCAGTCAGAGGGTAAAGGCTCTTGCATCAAAGCACAAGGACCTCAATACAATGCCAGGAACAAACATACATTGTGGAAGTAATTGAATCCCATGGATTGCCTTCTTATTTCCACACAAATGCTGTGGCACGCACGCATGCACACACACACACGCACGCATGCACGCGCACACACACACACTCAATAAATATAAACAAAAGTATGAATAACTTATCTAAAATAGGCAATATTAGAATCTCAGTTGGTGGTGAAAAGTAAAATAATACTATTTCCTCATGCAAATGGATAAGTGATCTTGACTTCTACTTGTCTTGTATTTCATAATAAATTTTCTGAATTGTTGGCTACCACCCCCATGCTTACCCCCTGAAGCTTTCCTGCTTGCAGAGAGGATAATATGTAGGAGGTGAGGAATGAAACTCAGAACAATGCCATCTTTGTAAGCACTAGATAGGCCGTACTTCAAGAGTCTGACCTTTCAATTTACTTTTCTTACACAATTAAACATAGTAGAACTTGTAACCTATGACCTTCACAGTAAGAATAAGTTCTATTGACTGGTAAACAGAACTCAGTGTTAGGGCCTAGAGAAAGGATCTGTGATACACATAAGAATAGATTCTATTGGGGGAGGATGAAAAGTACATGGGGCCTCTTTTATAGGGATGTGTTCTATTCCCTGCAGGTCCTAAATAATGTCTGGCTCCTAATAGGATAGCAAAGAACCTCCAGGTTGATTGACTACTTGTCACTGAGGCCTTCCAAGTGGCTAGGGGTCATCCATTTCCTTTGTTTAAATGTGTAAGAAGAGTAAATTATGAGGTCAGATCCTGGAAATAAAACCCAGTGCTTGCAAAGATGGTACTGTCCTGATTTTCGTTCTTCACCTCCACAAATCATCCCCACTACAGGCTAAGACATTTGCAGGGGCAGGGTTGTGGTCATCCCCATCATCCAAAATATTTATTAGGAAACACCAAAAGAGAAATAGAAGTCAAGATCACACAAGCATGCTCTGAAGAAAATAGGCTGATGTGGTTGACAATCCTGGTTTCCCCAGTGTAGGGTAAAAGGTTTGAGTCCACTTCTGGGTTTGAAAACCTACCAAACCCCACCACTCCCTGAGTAAAAAACCTAAAAATCCCTGAGCCCCAAACCCTACCAATCCCTGAGCCCCAAACCCTACCAATCCCTGAACTCAAAATCCCACCAATCTCTGGTCTTGGCTTGAAATCCCACTAATCACCATGGAAATCTCCACCCAGAAAATCTCCTCACCTTAGAAACCCTATATAAGCCTGTATCCTGTGCAATTGCCTTCTCACTCAAGCTCCTTCTCACCCAAGGAGAGGCAGTCCTCTCTTATGTCTCTCCCAATAAACTTGTGTGAAGTTTGTGTGGTGTGACTTTGAGGCATTCTTTGACTCCTGACTGCTAGGATATCTTTGGTTTCAGAGTTGTGACACTTACAATAGAGAAACCTTCCCCTCAGAACTATAACAATTCTACTGGGGAATCCTTCCCCCTCAAAGCTGTAATACTCACAGTGGTTCCATGACTAGTGACTCAGATAGGCTCCCCTGGTGACTGTGCTCCCCCTTGGAGCCTCAAAGGGTGTGAGAGCTCAAAGTGACTCTATTTCCATTTTGACATAGGTCAGAAAGTTCAAACTTGTCAAGACCAAAAAATAGGATGTTTGGCCAAAGGTGTTGTGGTGGCATTTCATTTGTATTTTAATAAATAAAGCTTGCCTGTGAATCTGAAAAGTAAAACAGCCACACTGGTCAGTCGTTCAGACCAGGCAGCAATAACACACACCTTTAATTCCAGAAGCAATAGTAACACACACCCTTAATACTAGTAACCACACTAGCTTCTCATAGAAACCAGGTGGTAGTGGTGCATGCCCTTAAACCCAGAACTAGAGAGGATTATAAAACAGAAGGAGACAGATCTCAGGCACAGACTTATTCTGAGTTTTTCTGGAGGCAGGATCTCCATTTTCAGAATGAGGTCAAGGTAAGAGCCAGTGGCTGGCTTCTTTGATCTTTTGATCTTCAGGTTGAACTCTAATATCTTTCCCTGAGTTTTTATTTATCATGCTTCAAGGTGTGGCTACTAGATGTCTTGGTCCTCAAGACCAAATAACAGAATATTTGATTAAATGGTGTGGTTACTTGATGTTTTGAGTACTAAGGGGGTAATTACACATGTTTGTTCCTTGTATCATGGGAAGGAAGTCTTTTACCCTCCCCTTTTGCTTTGAGTATAAAAGGGCTAAAAGAAATAAACTCTAGGTTGCTACAGTATTCGCTGAGAGCCCTCCTGACTCTATCTTCCATCTTTTGTTTTTTTTTTCTTTTAGCAATCATCACACCCCTTTTCAGGCATGTTCAACAGCTCAGCTCATTGCAACAAATGGGATCCTATTTGTCATCTCTACTCCAACCACAACAGACTCACATTATGGGTCAGCAATCACTCAGCACTCCATCTACTAGCAACAGATGGGTAAATTCCCCCTTTGTTAGTGTAAATGCTTCCCTGAGTCCAAGGAAGTAACCACTGAGTGTCTAGCACCGCTCTGTTACTCTTGAAGGTGGAGGTAGCCCCAGAAATGGTCTTTAGGGCTATGGCTGGCTTTCTTCACCTTACCTCACCCCTACTCCCACCCTTAGAGCTGCAATACTGCAATTTCCTTATGCCCAACTAGGCTGTTGTACCCATTCCTGCCTTTTTCCGCCTTCTCTTCGGAACCGCTCATAACCTCACAGTTCTTCTTGTGGCTTTTGCAACCCCATTCCTTATCCTTTTCTATGAATAAGAACACCCTCCTAGAGCTCTGTTTTTGTCCTGGCCTTCTTACCTCACATGAAAACCCTGGAGGCCTGATTAGGTTCCAAGTCTTTCTTCCAGCTTAGCCAGGCTAAGTCCCTGATACCAACTGAGTGTGGTAATGAATTGAATGGCTTATGTTTTGCTCCAGTCCTCCCTGAATCCTGGGGATACCTTATGACTACAGGTTACAGGGACATTTTTGCTTCACCCCGTCTCTCATCCATGGGAATGGTGTCTTCCATATCCTCCCATTTCCCCTTGGGATGCTGTTTAGAAAACCTCCAGCCTCTCCGCCTGGCATTCAACCTGAAGGCCCCTAAACTTGTTCACTTTTGCAATAAAATTTGGCATTAATATCCCTTAGATAATAAATCCAAATGGCTACATAAAGGCACCCTGATGTAGGAGGGTCATCTGTCTATGTGTTACTTTCATTGGTTAATAAA
>LOJH01023463.1:6703-21286 GCA_001685095.1 Ellobius talpinus | reverse complement strand
GTCTCATTGTCATGAAAAGCCCTAAGTTATTAAAACATTTAATGCCATATTCTGAAGTCTTTGAAAGATATGAAGAATACCTATCTGAAATATACTATGCACATCTAGAAAATCTAACATGACTACAAACTTGACTGTTATCGATGATTATCTATTAACAACTTATATTTCCTAATTATACATTACATTTTTAAATGAGCTCACAATCGCAATACCTTAATCAAAATCAGAAATACATATACATATAACAAAATTGACCTTAAACTTGTATCAAGATTTATACCAATGTAAATTATTCATATCTATATCAACTCACCCAAAGAGGCTCCAGATAAACAAGGAACCTCTTGATTTTTAGTAACTCACAAAGGTTCTGGGTCAACTAGTCAATATTCATTCACTCTTTCTAATGAAAGAAACTCAGGTTTTAGTACTTAGGACCAAAAGATATATTTTTGCCTTCTTTTGAATCTAAAGAAACTTCTTCCTGTTCCCTATATAAGATGTGGACATGATGGTTGAAGTTCCAGTAACCATAACAAACTATAAACTTTATTAACAATAGAAGATACTTGGGAAGGTTGACAGGCAAACAGATGGAACCTGGGTTGACATGGTAGAGCTGTCATCCAAGTCCTAAGTAGACCACTTCTAGAGCGCCTTTATGTGAAGAAGAAGTAAAAGCACTGCTATTTCTCATCTTTATTACCAGCAGCTCAAGGAAGTTTCTAAATGAAACATCTAATTTAGGTTTCTCTGTAAATGATAAAGAGAATCTAAACCTGTAAAATGACATTGTACATACAGAAGAAAAAGGATAAATTTATCAGCAGATTACATGTCCTGTGGCATGAGCCAAAATGAAATTCTCATGAAATTTTGAACACTACTGCATTAGTAGAGATTGGAGATTTTTAGTATCTATTGACCCCAGACATCAGTCAAATATTCTAACCTACCCAATTTATCCCTCTCAATATCTCTAATAGTTAACAACCATAGATCCGAACAAACCTGTTAGCCAAAAATTCTTTCAGCCTAACAAAATGTGCTAATCTTTGCCAAATATGAAAGAACACTTAGTCACTTTGAATGAGAACTGTAAAGAAGAGCCTGCTGTCCTTCCGGTGTTTTGTGCTATTATGAAGTAGCGACAGTAAACTAGACATTCAGCTAAATCAAACAAATGACATCCCCTTTAAACATCTCAAAACACTTTTGCAAAGCTCTGAGATATGATGAAAGTGACATTTTCCCTCTAGAGTTCTGTAAACCTTTCTTCCACATTATCTTGATGGTAACTGTAGGTAGCACTGTGGAGCCATTTCTGGACATCCAAGTGGGACTTCCAGAGTTGAACTTCAGTTTTTCTAAGTATTTTCATGATCTGGCTAAGTCACTTAGCTTCCCTGACCCTCTTCAGCTGTAGAATTGGGATTTTTAACGTTGACTTCTCAAAGTTATTGTAAAGATGAGATCAACTTTATCATACTATATTAGGCACAGCTCACAGTGCTGAATAGCTGGTATTTAAACATTCTAGTGACTCTAAGTTTTAAACCACTAGAAAGGTTTTCTGGTATCTTAGACATTATTTTATTGCTGTGAAAAGGCACCATGACCAAGGCACTTCTCATAAGAGATATTTAATTAAGGGCTTATGTATAGTTTCCTAGCTCTAGTCTGCTATCACAGTAGCAGGGAGCATGGCGGCACACATGGTGCTGACGCAGTAGCTGAGAGCTACATGCTGATCCACAAACCAAGAGAGATGTTGGGCTTGACATGGGCTTTTAAAACCTCAAAACTAACCTCTAGTAACACACTTCCTCTGATAAGGCTTCATCTCCTAATCATTCTAATGCTTTCAAATTGCGCCACTTCCTGGTGACTAAACATTCAAATATGTGAGCCAATGAGGGTCATTCGTATCAAGCCACCACATCCCACTCCCTATCCCACATAGGCTTGTAACCGTATCATAATGCAAATATGCATTCAGTTCATTTCCTCAGCACTGACTAAATGTCTAAAGTTCACATTCTTCTGAGACTCATGGTAATACCTTAACTGTACCCCTTTGTAAAATCAATATCAAAACGTATATCACATACTTTCAATATTCCGTGGCAGAGAATATACATTACCATTCCAAAAAGGATAGAAGAAGCAGAGGGAGGAAATACTGGACCAACACAAGACCAAAACCCAGCAGGGCAAACCCTAAATTCTGCATCCCCATGTTTCATGTCAAACCACTCTTCATATCTCTCTCTCCTTTCAGCTTTGTTGACCACAACATACTTCTCTCTCTTAGGCTGCTTCCCCAACAAGTCAGCAGCTTTTTTTTGGCGGGGGGAGGTGTTCCGCAACTCTGGCATCTCCAACATCTTCGGATCTCCAACACAATCCAGGCTTCGCCTTCACAGCTTCATGAAGTGGCCCCTCTGGCCTTCCATACAGGGCCATCTGTGACACAAGCCTGATCTCAGTGGCTTTTCTTAGCTGTGGAGGGAGATTCCACAACCCTTTCTTGTATCACTGATTCTAAAACCAGAACCAGGAGACCTCAGCTGCCACGTTCCGCTGCTTGCTGGGGCAGGAACTTGGTCTCCTCCTTCAATTACATTTGTGTCAGCTTCCTGTTGTTGAGAGTTTCCTTCACTGCTTCAAATATTCTTTAAACCCTTGTTACAAGTTGGAAGCTTAGCTGGGTTGGGTCCTGTCCTGAGGTCAATAGTCCGTTTATTCCAATTGGTCTCAGTCTTTTCTTTAAACTTCTTATCTCCTGAGCACAGGACTAGGCTCAAATATCACCTTTCCTGGTTCTCTCTTTCTCCTCAAATTGTACATTTGTGTTTCTGTTTGCACAGCTTTCTCCTTTTCATTATCCATCTGTGTAAGTGTGATTACTAATAACCACATAATAGTGTCAATACAAGGCTGTTTTGAAATCTCCTCTGCACATGCTATTCATCTGAAACTCTTCAATTTAGTCTCAGGCAGATTTTTAAGACAAGGGAAAAAAAAGCAATCACATTATTTGCCAAAACATCACAAAATGGCTTCTAGGCCACTTACAAATATCTTTTCCCTCTGTTGGAACCTCTTGAGCTGGGCTGTTATGATTTATATTGTTCTCAATACTACTGTCTTCTATGCTCTTTTTAGAATGTCTCATTAAACCCAGGTTAAACAATCAATCACTTTTCTTATCCATAGTTCCAAAGTCTTCCATATTCCTCCATCAAAAGCGTGGTCATGCTTCTCACAATATCTCGCTCCGTGTCACTGTTCTGTTGCTATGAAGATGCATCATGACTCTTAGAAAACATTTAATTGGGGCTTGCTTACAGTCTTAGAAATTTAGTCCATTATCCTCATAGTGGGGCGCATGGTGATACTCATAGAGATGGAGCAGTAGCTCAGAACTACATTCTGATCCACAGGCCAAGAGAGAGAGGGACATTAGGCTTGGCATGTGCTTTTAAAACCTCAAAGCCCACTGCTAGTAACACACTTTCTCCTACAAGGCCATACCTTCTAATCCTTCTTATCCTTTCAAATAGTGCCACTCCCTGGCGACTAAACCTTAGAATGTATGAGACTGTGGGGGGCATTATTATTTAAACAACCACATCTTGTGTCTAGAAGTTTATCCTGAAGCATTGGAAGTATTAATTAAGTAAGTATGTTAAATGCACTTAGACTTCATAGAACAGCCAATATTCAAATATACTAAACTCTCATGTTGTTGATGAGTGAAGAGGTACCTGTGTACGTGGGGGTGATATGACCCCTCTGACTCTAGCAAGATCTTGCCAAAAGGTCTATTATGGGGGCATATGGCCAACACTGTGAAGAATTAATGGGTTTGGACTTAAGTAGAAACTTTGACAAGTTTAAAAATGAGCAAGAATATAATTCATTTAGGCAGTAGAAACTACAGCCTACTAGCCTATGTGCATATAAAGAACAGACAATGAAATGGATTGATAGCCTTGGCTCAGTACATTCTGCAGTAGCCCAAGCCACAACAGGAAGTTGTCAGAAGAGAAAAGATTGCTTTTCAGTATAAGTCACAGCCCTGTTTCCAGTTCCTGCACACAAGCTTCCGTGAAGGTGTGAAGATGGTAAGCTGATGCTAAAAGTGCTGCAGGATCCTGAATCCCCCTGCTCAGGTGCTGCTCCCACATGGGCGCTGTCATTTAATCCTCAGATAAAATTCTCGGAAAAACTCTTACAGGTAGTTTTGCCATTTTTTACAGGTACGTGAATTATGGTATAGGCAGTTTGATGGTAAGACACACGGAAAGGAGACTAAAATCCAGTGGGAATTTGAATCTGGTATAGACTTATGATGCAGTATTTCAAGTATGATGCTCTGTACGAGCTAACACTCAATAAAGGGCTATTTATTGGTATCACTGGCAAGAAACCTTGGCCTTGTAGCTGTAGAGCTAGAAGTATGTTCATCTGACCTAGTCATGCCCTTTGAGTGCATGTGGGAGAAGCCAGCCAGCTGCATTCCATCTTCTCTGAGGACAAAACAAGAGGAAATAGGTTTCAGGCAGGCACATGTGGAATCTGTACATTCATTTTGAAGTGAGCTTTCTATTCATAAAGTAATATGCCCTTAGGATGCAAACTCTGCAAGATCAGTCAATAAAATAACTAAATTAATGACAGCAATAGCACATTTAAATCAAAGCTAACACGGTATGTCCTGTAGGAACAGCATGTTTTCATCATGCTCAACCTGGGAGAGGAAATGGTTTAGAGTAGGGCTTTCTCACCCACCCTCAATTCACTCCAGCCCTCCCACCCACAGTTTAATGAACGCCACAGGTGCTCATCATCCTCCAGATAAGTTGCCTGTCTATGGGTAGAAGGGGCTGTGTCTCTTGGGAAGTTATCGATAGGGAGCCAGGTATCCTTCTTAAGGTGATGGTTCAATGACAAGGCCTTTGGATATTTTGCTATGACAAGTCACACTTGTGGTCCAGATGTGCTGGCACTTGGCTGGAAACATCAGGGGCTGAGTTCAAGGTTCTGAGCTCACAATTCAATGATGTTTGTTTGTACAGCTTTTGCTTCTTCCTGCAGGCATTTTGCAACCGTCTATGAAGCTACAAAATCCATTCTCTTCCACCTTGCTAGTTTGCTAAAACTTCTTCCCTTGGTCTTTAGACCCCTGTGTCCTTGATAACTGTGCTTGACAAACTGTCACGTCCTTCAGAGCTGGTTCAGATTCTCATGCAGTTGGTGAGCTCTGGGTGGGCTGTAAGCCTGCATTTTACCGTGTTCAGATAGTGCTGGAGCTGTGGGTCAGGACAAGCCTTGTAATTGCTATTACTGAGGATCGACTTGGAAAGAATCCCACCCCTTGCCCTTTGCCCTTCTGGCAAGTGTAGAAGACATGAATCCCTCCACCTCCTTTAGAACAATCATAGATCAGTGACACCAATGCCTTAAGTTAGAAGTTTTATTTGGCACTGAAGGAAATGGAGCTACCTACCCCCTTGAGGCACCTTCTCCCTGTCTCTTCTCCCCTAGGATGAGTGAGGGGAAGGGAGTTACACTTGAAATCTCTTTGATTGTTTCCATGTGAAACTCAGGAAAGGCATGATGAGACTTAAGAATCACTTGCACAGTGGTTCTCAACCTGTGGGTCATGATGCCCAGATGGGTCACATATCAGATAGTCTGTGTATCAAATATTTACATCAGCGCTTTCTAACAGCAGCAAAATTACAGTTATACAGTAGCAATGGAATGATTTTATGGTTGCGGTCACTACAATAGTAGGAACTGTATTTAAGCGTTTGCAGCATCAGGAAGGTTGAGAATCACTGCCTTAGCAGATAAATTGTTTGGCCCACCTCACTTTTGTTGATGAAATCCTACAGATTCTGATGCACAATAACTTTCCAGCAATTTTAATTTTCAAAGCACAGCAAACACAGGAAGCTTCCCTTTCTACACGTACTTCATCATTATAACAATTTCTCCATTCTACATGCCATGAACTGAGAGAGGATCTTCGAAAGGCCTTTTTCCAAAAATGCATTTTTCCCCTTGAAATATTTTTAAGCCACTCAGTTACCTACCCAGGGTTCATGATAAATTATTCAGATAATTGCTTTAATTCTCTGCTTCATTTTGCTAATGTAGATCTGTCCTTGACTTGTAGATTTACTGCGGACTCCATTTTTTTAATGAATAAGGATTTCTAAAGAGCCGATTGTTTTGTTGAGGTTTTCTTCTCAGGCATTAGAAATAGCTGTGGATCCTCATGTCCCATGGTTTGAGCCTTCTGTGCGAGTCTGACTACCCGATGCAATAGAGATAGCACATCTGGGCATGAGAGGTGAGGGGAAGAAACTGCTGATCACTGATAAAAAGTTAGTATATGATTTTTAACATATGCGATCAAATATTACGTTTAACTAGGTTGTAACCTCATTTAATTCTTTCAAACAACAATAAAGTTTGAACTCTCCTCTCCCTCAGCTCATTAAATGTAAAACATAATGGTTCCTTCAGCATGACTTAATACTTTATGAATGTCAGCTAAGGTTTGGGGAGGTGGCTCTGTTGGGAAAGTTGGTGAAAGACCCGAGTTTAATTCCTAACACCCATTTAAAAGCTGCATGTGACAAAATGTGCCCAGAATCCCAGCACGGGGACAGGATGGGTAGTGGTAGTGGAGAGGTATGTGCTGATCCTTGGAGATTGCTAGCCAGCCATTCTAGTCTAACTGGCAAACCCAAGGTCCCAATGGTAGACTCTGTCTCAAAAAACAAGAGGGGAGACTCCTGAAGAATGACTTCTTGTCTACACACACACACACTAACACACACACACTCACACACACACAAATTTGCACAGGAACCTGTATATACATGTGCATTACCTACATACACATGAACATACATACAAATATATATTTATATATGAACATACATAAATGCACACTATCTCATCCAAACATTTTTGCAGAATCTGTGCTGACTGAAGAATGACTTGCCTTTTTAGCTTGTGTAATCTGATGGGACTGTAGCTTGGGGCAACATGAGTGACAGCTGAAGGGAGAGAAGTACACAGAACCAGGGAAAGAAGTAATGCGCGTGTCTTCATGATATGGTCCTGTGACCAAAGGTGCCCACCTCTAATAATCCTGGTGGTGCCACACAGTCCTGAGTGTGATAAACAAGAGACATAATGGAACTTCAAGACATAATGGAACTTCAAGAGCACCAAAATGCAAAACCCACAGTAGAATTGTGGGCAGCTCACTAGAGAGGAAACCATGCACTTCAGAAACAGTGCAGGGACTGTGCCTGGGGCTGGACTTCAAGTTTTCTAGCTTCCCTTGAATTTACAGCAAAAACGTCATTCAAAACAGTAAAGGATGGGGAGTCTGATCACCTTGCAATCTTCCTAAAGTTTCAAAGACAGTTGTTTCTGAAACCCATAATCAGGGAAGCAGTGTGATCTGAGGGTGCTTGGGGACTTCTAAACTTTTAATCTTAAAATTGTTAAAACAAAAACTCACAGGAGAGAAAAAATTTCCACAGGCTTTAAAAAAATGCTCTTTCCTTAAAGCTCATACCCCGTGGAAACTGTAGTCTCTCTAGACTGGGTCATGGCTGTTTGGAAGGGTTGAGAGTCGTTTTTGCGTGACAGATGAGCCTAACACGCCCTGAAGGTTTTCTCTTACCTCCAGTGACTTCCATCCTCTGGGTATTGCAACACTCTGGTGAAAGTAAAGTTTTCCAGGCTTAACGACTCGACTGTGTAAAAGGGCAGAGCAGACAATGGTCCTTAATGCTGTAATATTCTCTAGGTGCCTGGACTAGAGTCCTTTACGGACACAGCTTAATTTTCGTGGCACTCCACACAGGGTTGGTGCCAGCATTTTTCCTCTTTAAGGATTTTGATGAGCTGTTGAGGACCGTTTATTTCTCTGTGATTCCACTGCAGCTGTTGCTTGGGAATCTGAGAGTGATGTTGAGCTTTGTTTATAATTTTGCCTGTTGGGTGCCTCGCTTACATTTCAGCATTCGCTTTCATTCCTTTGTCTGCCTCATCCAGAAGAATGGAGCCCATTCTTGGCTCCTCCCTGTCCCTGCTCTTCAGCCTAACTAACAGTCCTCACAGCAAAGCTTGTTTCCTTGATCACAAACTAGTGGTTCCATTTCCTTCTGCTGAGAAGCTTTTGCCTTTTGCACTGACCAAGAAAAATCTGAGATAAAATAAATTTAACAAAGTTCATTGAAACAAGCAAATAGTTCCAGAAAGCCACAGCCAAGTCCATTCAGAATTGCTGATGCATCTCCTCATATACAGGTTATATGTATAGCCAGGGAGGGGGAAACAACATAAACAATCAGATAGGGCACTGTCAACCTTTGCTTATTAATATAGTCACCTTTTGGCAACTTTTGGCTTCTTGTTGGCTGGAGATCTGGCAGCTGATGACTGACTCTCAGTAGCTGCGGTTTAAAAGCTCTACTATTAGTCAGGTTACAATCTAGGTCTATAACAAATAGCATCCAGTCCACTTTGCCCTGTATGGAGGTTGCTTTGGGCCAAACTTTAGCACACAGGTATGGAGACAAACTTGCAAGTTTAATGTGGGATGAAGCCCATCTTCTTAGATCTAGTTCCATTCCCAGCCTCCTTTGCTCCTACTGTCTTACCTTAACTCTGCATTCCTGCCAGAGGAAGAGGTTGCCAGGATATCCAGCATGCCGTGCATCTATCTAGGTCTCCAATGACATTGTTCCTTCTATCTAGAAATTCCTTTTTCTTTTTTTGGTTTACCTCTACAAATCTTTTAGGTCTTGGTTTAGATGTTGCCTTCTCCTAGAGGTCTGCCTTTACTTTTCCAACATAGATATAAGCCTTTTCCACAGCCATAGTAAGTAGCTGAGGTTACCTTTAGCCTAGGTATTTTGTTTGTTTATTTGTTTTGTTTTTTGTTTTTCAAGACAGGGTTTCTCTGAGTTGCTTGTTGCTTTGGAGCCTGTCCTGGAACTAGCTCTTATACACCAGGCTGGCCTTGAACTCACAGAGATCTGCCTGCCTCTGCCTCTCTAATGCTGGGATTAAAGGCGTGTGCCACCACTGCCCAGCCTAGCCTAGGTTTATATTGACTTCGTGTCTGTTTTATCTGCCATGGTTTTCTGCCTTCCCAAAGGGGTAAATTCACTTGATTTTTGTCACATATAGAACTTGGCATAAGAAGATGACTTAATTTTTGTTTCTCAAAATCGTTTCCTTTTAATGTTTTACGTCACTGGCTATACTAGCTTTCATTTATTTCATATTTAACAACCATATGCTTTTTCTGCTTTCTCTGACTGGTAACTTCAGTTATAAAAATATCTGGAATGTTCGTATTCCCAAAATTCCTTCTTTGATTTGCAAATTACAAAGACAATAACCAATCCCTAGAAAGTGTAGCTACCTGAGCCCTTTGTGATCCAATTCTTGTTCATAAATATTCATTTGCTTTATGAATATTAATCTTATAACATGTTCAGGCATTTTGTTTGTCTGTGGCACCTGAATAGGTTAGTGTTTCCTAAGCCAGTCTGCTAAGGAATAGTTATATAAAACAAAAGTGGATGAAAAATCATGTCTGATCTAATACTCCTGGCTAGTATCAGATGATAATTTTATATATATATCACTATATTGAGAGTATCTGAATATAACTTCCTCCATAGATCTCAAAGACCTATTTATGCTATGAGAATTGCTCAACCAAGATTTTAATTATTTGTCTCAAGATGAAACAGCTGGTGAGTGACAAAGTGGGTGGAAACTCATTCTGTGACTGTCACTGCCGCTGTTCATACAGATCAGGCCACCCTAGTCCCGGGTCTCGGCTGCTGATTTTATGTTTGGTGTGGTATATGAAAATGTCTCCCACTTTCTAGGAGACTAGATGGATCTCCCAGCCAGAATTAGCAGTGCACCATGAAGTCACTTAAGATTTAAGGCTGCCATCCTGTTGTGTACTCAGCCCGTTTGATGAAGCTGCCTTTAGGAGAACAATGTAACAACCAACCTTACCTTACTTTTCTTGGATTTCTCATGTAATCAACTCTCACAACCTAAGCTAAAGCATACTTGTAATCTTTAATTATGTACTCATTCATGCCCCTGACCCAGAGTATTGCATGTGTGACTGTATGTTATGGTAGTAAATGACGTAATGAATAAATACGTTGAAAGCCATCATAGAAAACAAATATACACTGTAAAGTTGGATATAACATGGATATAGTCTGAGAAGTCTGTTTGTAATGATGTTTACAGTACTGTTGTCTGGGTCAGCGGGAGTCAGTGACTTAATCCCTTCTAAGACTCTGTTATAGATTTCTGTGAGGTACCCTCTTTCCTTCTCCATGTGATGCTTTCTGTGCCTTTTCATAAATACAGTGAAAATTTTCCTTGTTGGACACACACATGTGTATATACAGATGGACACAGACACAGACATTGTTGCAGGCGGCAGATTTACTAGACAGCATTCAGGCAGACACAGATTCAGACTCATTAAACTGACAGGGGATGGCAGAAGACAGGATGAAGGGAGGAGAAGTGGAAAACTCAGAGCTTGTCTCTCTGTTAAAGAACTCCAGGAAGCAGTCTGTAATTCCTTTTTATTAATGTGATTGATACCTATGCATTATTAGTGATACTGAGTTTATCACTCATGGATGCGTTCAAATCAACACATTGTTTGGAAGATGTAGTTACCTTTCCAGACTGTGCCCATCTTGAGTGTTGTCTTAGTTAGGATTTCTATTGCTGTGAAAGACAACATGATCACGGCAACTCTTAAAAATGAAAACATTTAACTGAGGGGGGAGCTTAGAGTTTCAGAGGTTCAGTCCATTATCATCATGCTGGGACATGGCAGTGTGCAGGCAGACATGGTGCTAGATAGGTAGCTGAGAGTTTTACAACTTGAAGGCAACAGGAAGTGGCCTGTCTCACTTGGCATGGCTTGAGCATACATGAGACCTCAAAGCTCGTCTTCACAATGACACATGTTCTCCAACAAGACCACACCTACTCCAACAAAGGCAACAACTCCTAAGAGAGCCACTCCCTTTCAGAGCCATTTTTCTTCCAACCAACACAGGTGGACAGCATAGAAACTGAGCAAGTCTATGGAGAATGACCCCTAATATCAAATCAAGTATCCTAGCTAAGACTCCATCTCAGAAGAGAATTATTTCAAGTTTTCTTCAACTGTGTTTTCAAAGTAAACACTTTGAAAGAAGACACAGTGATCTCAAGATCTTCTCATCTTGAATGATAGCATGCTGAGATTTGAAAATCCATTTTGGTTCCCTGTAACCCATTCTGACCACCTCATGCTTAGCAGACAGATGCCATGCATTAAGCAGCACTTCCTGCATCCTGGTTTGTTTTACAATTGTCTTGCTCCCTTCCTGACTTTCAGGTCTTGACAAGACTTTGAAACACCATTAACTCCAAACACTTTGATCGTCTAGTACATTAAGGTCTAGTACATAAAAAAATCAAAGGTTAGTTGCTTCTGTCCATAATAAACTATGGATCTATCTATATATAGGCACCACAAATAAACATTGAGTTATGTTAAAATTTATGAAAAACATAGTTCAGTAAGTGTGCTGTTGCCGTATAACTAGAAAACTAGTTGTATGTCTTTAGTGTAGGCTCAGTCAAATGGATATTTAGAACCTTGTTTGAAGGAAAGGGATTTATATCTTTGCTGTTGAGATTAGGATGCTTTGTATTGAGAGTAAAGTCTTGTGGTGAATTGAATAATTCTGACTTTATAGAACCTAAGGGTAGAAAATCATGATCAGATATAGGACAGATATGTTCATTGTACATAAGGAGATAAAAAGTTTACTCTAACTTACCATTTATCATATATCACTATATCCTAGGTCTGAGACAGTATGGCTAAATTAGGCAGACAGTTTTCCATCAAATAATTTATTTCTCGAAGAAAGGAGGAAGCACTCAAAGATAGGTAGTGGGGAGTGTTCTAGGGAAGAAGTTTAAAGATGGGATCAGTTACATCCTATTACCTATGCGTGGGAGGATGGGTGATCCTTGTGAAGAAGGAGTTATAGTCTGGACTCTAGAGCATTGGTGAACTTTGCTTTCTGGAGACGAGGAGGAGTTCCAAGTGGGAAAAATGTGTGACACAGAAATGAATGAAGATGAGAAAAATTAAAAAAACCTTAGCAGTCATTTTCAGTGGCCTAAAAACCTTAAATTTTAGGAATAAATTTAACAAAAGTAGCAAAATTTCGTTATTGCAAACAATAAAATACTTTTGCTCGAGGATTGGTGCTTCTCAATTCTGTGAAAATGAATCTTATATGAATTATGATCTAAGTCCAACCAACATATAATATTCTAGAGACAGAAAACAACAAGGTGATCATAAAACTTGAACAAAAACACAGAGACTCTAAACCAGCCAAAATAGCCTTGTCAAATAATAAATTTGCAGGTAATGACAATAGCATTACAATGACTTGAGATAACCAACAGACTAGAAGAAAGTCTAGAGTTATACTTTAAGGTTGACTGATGTTGACCAAAGTGTCAGCAGGGCTACTGGATATACCATGCACAATGAGAGAATGTTTGAGAAGTGATGAACAAGGGCCAGGGAAAGGGAAATGGTATCACACAGGCTACAATTGACTGACAATGGAAACTTAGTAGTGTGGCATGATTTCCACTATCCTTGTTGCTTGTTGCTTCCCTTGGCAGGACTTTGCTGAAATTATATTATATATATGTATATATATATATATATATATAATTCTCTGAAGTGATGCTGCTGGGTGATTTTCTTTTATGTTAGTTCCTAGTTCATGACAGAGAAGTATTGAGATTAATAACAGGCATTAGGCATTCTCCACTAACAGTATATAACCACATAAGCTATATTGATTTAATAAAAAAATCCATAATGGGAATTTTATCTTCATGGTGTTTTCTTTACCTGAGATTTTAATTTCTGTTATGAATTTAAGTTAGCAACCAAAAAAATCCTTCAATATCCAAATTTGATTTTGATAAATGAGTTATATTTGGATACAAGTAGAATTGGCTATGGAATAAAGAGAGCAAGAAATGACTGACATTTTGGGGTCAGAGGATGCTGGTGATTGAACATTGCCAAGTTTTGTATTTTATGGTATGCTAAGTGCATGGGAAGGTTTCAGGTTCTGAATCCACTTTTGATTATGTTTTGAAAATTTTATTTTGGAAAAAGTACCAGAGAGAGAAATCCATGTAAATATGGCAGAATATGGGTAAAGAAAATCCCAGTGACAAAATTGTTTGAGATGTGCTAGGAAGAGGAGTTTTAAAAGCCAGCAAACTGTTTCTTGTTCTGCATCCTCTTGGCCATAGGTTCTGCTGTGCTGAGGAATACTGCAAGGGACCGTCAAGTCGCATAGTTTGGAAAAGTTCCCAACACTTTGGATTAGGAATACTGTCAGAAGCAGTATCATAGAAAAAAATAATATGCTAAATGTGGGGGGAAGTCTTTAAGAACTCCTTAGGCAAGCAAATATATATCAACCAAGCAACTTCATCCTTAGTAAGTTAATCTACCTGGCCAGGCTAGTGCAGCCAGAAGGGATTCCAGGCAAGGGGTTCGACCCTGTGCTAAGGATCATGCTGCTGCCATTACAGAATGTTGCTGTCCCACTTTGATTTTGTTTTTTCCCTCTTGATGTTACCAGAGTATGTTACATACCTTAGGTAAAATCTTAGACAGACTAGGCTTGGCTACCTGTCCTTTCCCCCGGGTGCAAACTAGAGAGACGAATGATGATAAAAAGCAGGGAAAGATGTGTTCATTGTGGCTACATTAGGAAGAGGAACAAATGAAGAAGGTCACTGACATCAGGCCTGTCTCTGGGGTCCTGCCATGAGTTTTATTTAGGCTGAAATGGGAGAACTGTGTCAAACAAGGGACTTGAAGTATGAATGACTAAGCAGACCTGGTCAAGGTGTGATCCTCATTTTTTTTTGTCTCAGTCCTGTTTCTGCAAAGCAGTCTGCCGAAGTCCTTATATCTGTCATCACTTGAGGTGACAAGCCTGCTACCTCCATCGTGATCACTTCTCCAAGGTTTTGCTTCCACTGTATTGGATATAGTCCTCACCTGAGGTGGGAAGTGTCTGTCTTGCCTTTCTCCACTATTCCTGAAATCCAAGGGGCTCCATGAGGAAAAGATAAGGGTAATGACTTCTGGCTGCAACTTTGTCTGAAGTAAAGAAGACAGACAGACAAATAAGACAGAATGAAGGAATGCAGAAATATCTTTGTTATCCTATGGGCCCAAGTGAGGACTCGATACATTTTAACAAAAGTAGTTTCTAAGTGCCTATTTCACAGGGTTTTAATGATGGTGTAACTGAATGTTACAAGGCACCTTTCAGTTCTTAGGTGAGAACATGTTCTCTCTCTCTCTGTCATCTGTTATCTATCTGTCTGTCTGTCTGTCTGTCTATCTATCTATCATCTATCTATCTA
>LOJH01023462.1:0-19494 GCA_001685095.1 Ellobius talpinus | reverse complement strand
GGAGAGCCACGAAGTCACCCTGCTGAGGGAAACTGCCTTTCTAGAAATCGGATCCTTGGCCCACCCACCCGCGTTTCCCGATGCTGAGGGAAGGCAGCCGAAGTCCCCTTCCACCGCCGAACGCCCACAAGTACTTCCGAGTCTCAGCTTCACAAGAAAAAATATCCGCTTGCGTGCTCTTTTGCGGTTCAAGTCTTCAGAGCTTGAGATAACTTTTTTGGATTATTTTTATTCAGCTCTGAATGGGCTAAATTCATAACTTCTCTCCCAGAATCATCCCAGAATAACAGTTTCTATTCAGCCTAACTAAAAACAAATATGAAAGACCATGACAAGATTTTGGGTGGTGAACTCTGCTCTCCAAAGTATGGGCCACTTAGAAATGAGTGTGTAGGCAAAAATCCATCTAACTTACTGCAAGTTATTAACTTAGGTTTTACTAAAAAGTAATCTATGTATATGTATATATATATATATGTGTCTGTGTGTATACACACACAAAATCTTTGAGGAGGGATGGGTACAAACATGTATTTAATTTGCTACTGATGAAAGTTTCTCCTCACGGGGTGGACAGCAAAGAGCTCCATGCTGTATGTAACCTGTCTCATCTCTGTTAACTAAGCGCATCCGTGGCAATGAGCCGAGCTGGGACACTGGGTCTAAACAAAGACACCCTATGACTACACCCACCAGCAAACTTCTAACAGGTCTTATGTAGCTAGGTTATTTTAAAAGTCATGTGGGTGAAATGCTTGCCTCCGCTCTTGAGTTTGGAAAATTAGGCAGGAAGAAAAAGAAACTTTCGTGGTTTAAAAATCACTTCTCAAAGTTTCTTGATGCGGAAACTCAGGGACCAGCTAAGAAGGGTGGAAAGGATCGCAAGAGCAGAGGTTGAGGAGGGTCAGAGACCAGCAGCATCTGCCAGCTGCACTGCATCCCTACACTCACACAGCAGCTGTGGCTGTCTTCCCAGAATCAAGCCAGGCAACAAATCAGCATAAAAGTAAAAAAGTAAAAAAAGCATAAAAGTAAAAGTAAAAAAGCTCCCACTCCTGAGGCGCTATGGGTAGATGATGGCTTCTAGGTGAGGGAAAGTTAATTTTCTTCAAAGATATAACTCGTGGTAGGCCGACCATGTTCCAACAGATGATCCTGTACCAGGATCACAAGGGTACAAATCAGGGTCCATACCTATTTCAAGAGGGGGAAGGACGTGAAGTTTAGGCTTTGGGGAAGTATGGACGGATCGGATCTGGAAGAGGTTAGGCAGGTAGTAGTGTTATGGTTTTTGTCTAAGAGGCAAGCCACGCCCACTCCCAGCGACCCTGCCCTCCTCCCGCCATCTTGGATCTCTGTCTGTTCTTTTGGTGCAAGCCTGTGTCTCTCTCGGCCCCTCTCTGTCTCTCTTCTCTTCTTCTCTCTTCCCTTTCTCTCTCTCCTTTCTTTCCCCCCTTCTTTAAGTAATAAATATCCAATTCTATTCTGTACGATGTGTCTATGTGCCTTCGACCCGCCGCCTGCTCACACCTGCCCTCCTCAGCGCCGCATGGCTGGACCGGGACCCTCCACCAGCTGCTCGAGATCTTGCATCAGCCCGGGCCCGCCATGCACCAGCTACGGGACTAGTTCTGCGGGCCCGCCGGGGATCTTAAAAACATTTTTTAAAAAGTAGGAGGCAAATATGACCAAAATACACTGTATAAAATTCTCAAAGAATTAATACAAATATTCTAAAAAATTACTTTTATTCTAAAAAATTACTTTGACATCGTAGAAGTGCTGAGCACTGCTTGTCAAAAAGACACCCAGCTCGTCCTGAGAGAACCAAGAAACGCCTTTTATCTTTGTCAGCCAGGAAGTGTCTTGAGAGGAGCGCTGACAACATGGGGAGAGCCAGCAGGAGGGTAGACAGAAGCCAATGCTGGCTGTAACCCTGTTTCCACCAGGGAGCTTCCAGAGCATTCAAAACTGCGGCAGCATCGAGGGTGATTTTAAGTTGGGTCCACAGAGGACACAGTGAGACTTGACACCCTGAGTGTGGATGATCTCAAAGGACAGTACAACCCGAGAGAGAGGGTTTTGGAGCCACTGCCTGTTTGATCTAAGATAAGATCCTGACCCAGCCGGAAGAGCTGGGGCGTGTGACTCAGTAACAGGGCCCAGTGGATGCAAGGCGCTGCAAAATAAATAAACAAAAGCAGTGTTTCCAAGGTAAAAAAAAAAAAAGAAATTCTCTCCTCATTTCTGGTTCTGATTGGGGCTGCCCTTCCCTTTCAAGAACATAGAGAGCACTCACTGTTTATCAGGTCCTCAAGTGAAGACGCAGCTCTGCCCCAGGGAACAGGGTGGGAGGAGGGTGGCTTCCCCACACAGCCCTGCCTCCTGGCACCAATGCAAACCTGAGTCTTTTTTGAATGCAAATGATTGAACTTGTCACTTGCCAGACTCCAGCCACTATAAGAGATGGTGTGTATGAACCTCCAGGGCAGGGACATGGCCAGGAAGGACCTCTCCTGAGACAGAACCAAGACAGGAACCATCTAATCGATTGGGCTCCAACAAAGGCAAGAACGCAGGGGTTGTGAGAAGCCTCTAGCTTCTTCTTCTCCTCGTCCTCCTTTAACATTCCCATTTCTGATATCTTAGAACCTACTTAAGCTTCACTGTAGATTCTGACAAAGTAGGAAAGGATGTTCCAGATGGCCTCGTACTGAGGGAGAGAGACGGGGAGATGGATCAGGAAGTCCCACCCTGAGCAGGATGGTACTGCCATGGCTGTCTACACACATACCCCATACATCCCTGTGGTGTCAGCCAGCCAGCATATCATCAATTCTAGCAAGTCTGAGAGAACTGAGTTAAATAGCCAAGGCTAATTGGGGCTTATGACTTTGGACCTCCCAGTCCATAATCAATGGACCTCATTGTTTGGGGACCACAGTGAGGGGCACAGAGTAAGCCAAACTGCTCATGTCGTGGTTAAGTGGGGAAAAACAGGAAGAGAACATGGCGGAGGTCCTACAACCTCTTCTAGGACATGTCCTCTGTGACCTAAAGACCTCTCCTAGCAGTTCCAGCACCTCGCTCTTCAGCTAGCTGCCAATTGCACCAAGCTGGAAAGCAGGACCCTAACAAGAAGCCCTGCTGGGCTATTCCAGGCCCCGGTGCAGCTCCATCCATTGTCCGGTTGTCTTCTGGAGGTGAAGAGGAGATTTAAATCCAAAATCACCTCTAGAATGAGCTACACAGTCTCAAAGCCAAAAGAACATGTACAGCAGCAGGGACAGAAATGTATCAAGGATACACTATGTGCTTTCTTACAAAAGAAAGAATGTTGATGTCTATTAGAAGGCAAAGATCTATTCCAATAAGAAAGCCTCTCCTTGGGCCGATGCATTCTTCCAGATGTTTCTTCTGAAGCTACAACTTGTAGGACCTTGAAGTGGCTAGAGGAGCAGTTCTCAACCTGTGGGTAGAGATTCCTGGGGTGGGGGCAGTGGCCCTTTCACAGGGAAAGGACAGTTAAGACCACCAGAAAACACCGATACTTACATTACAACTCATAACAGTAGCAAGACTGCAGTTATGAAGTAGCAACAAAAATAATTTTATGGCTGGGGTCACCACAACATGAGGGATTGTATTAAAGGGTCGCAGAGCGTCAGGAAGGTTGAGAACCACTCGGCTAAAAGAATCCAACATGCTAAATCTCGAGATCTGATTACAGACACCAAACTTCTGTCTTGATCTCTAGGGCGACCCGGAAACGCATTCAAGGTTTTAAATACAATAGGCAACCAGGAAGTGCATACAGAAAGTATTCAATCAAACCAAAGAAACAAGACCCTTTAAAATTGGGGAAACAGCAAATAGTTAAGAGGACTAGCTACAGAGTTGATCATCAATACTAAGTGGTCATTTAGGAGCATCCCTATGCTGTCAATAAGCCACTGAAGCGCTGCTTTGCTCTCTTGAGGTGTTTCCCAGGACCCTGAACCGGGACATTTACAGCTCATTCTCAGCAGCTTCCCTGAAGCTCTCTGTATTTCCGTGTTGTGTCTTCTTTATAAAAACCTTGACTTCTTACACAGGGATTTCAACCATAACACTAAAGGAAGGCATCTTATCGTTGTATTGTCTTAGCAGATCTTACATTTTTGGTCCTACTGAAAAGTGCAAAATGAAGATTGGAAGATGTTTGAAGAATGAAGCATCCTGGACTATGTGTTTCATCTGCTCACTAGGGAACCCACTTTGGCTCAAAGTCCAGGCCCTGTGCCATGGCAACAGCCTGGTAAGGATGTGCTACCCACTGGCAAGAGGCTTACTGACACTGCTGATGGGTTTTATTAGCTGACTTACTTGAACGTAGTTGTCAACAACTCCCCAAGCAAAGCCACAGGGAAATGTCCCTTCTAGGGGTTGATTTTCAGGTAAAGGAGGGAAGCCATTGTTCTCTATCAGCTTCTGGTAGAACAAGGCCGAAGACTTTGGCAACAGCTCCTTGTCCTGACTCAGAAAGTCGACATAGAAGAGCCCACGTCGGATGCTGTAGCCTCTGTGCCACTCAAAACCATCCATGAGGGACCAGGCAGTGTACCCAATGACGTCGACCCCATCCAGCCTGATGGCTGCAGAGGGAAGAAAGGACAAGAGCAATGTCATCCTCCACAGGGTTTTGTGTGACTTTTCCGCTTAAGGAAACAAGGCAAGGACTGGAGAGATGGCTCAGTGATTAAAAGCACTGGCTGTTCTTTCAGAAGACCCAGGTTTGGTTGCCAGCACCCATGTGGTGGCTCCACAACTGTGTCTCCAGTCTCTGGATCTGATGCCCCCTTCTGTGGGCATTAAATGCATGTTGTACAATACACACATGCAAGCAAACATTCACACACATAAAATAAAAATAAATAAAATCTCAAAAAAAATTAAAAGGAAGAAACAAGTGAGGCATATTTCTTCTTGTTTGGTAAACATTTTTTTCCTGTTCACAAAAGGCTCTCATCGAATCTAGATATGTCTACCAATCAGTGTCTTCATAGAGAGTTTTACCTCTGCAGTAGCAGACACTTTCTCAATCCCAGAGGCTCTGGGATATCTTGTCCTCCCTACCCGGGGCACCAAGCATTGTGACTTGTGTCTTCTTTTCATTCCTGCCCTGTGGATGGAACCAAGGGCCTTGGGATGCCAGACGCATACACTACACCTGATCCACTTCTCCAGTCTTTAACTCTCTACCTTCTAACTTACACAGATCATATCAATATTCTTCTTGCTTTAAAAAGTGCTTTATTATTGAAGGAGGGAGACAGTGGTGGTTATAAATGATCAATATACATTGTATAAATGTATGGAGGTTTCAAAGAATAAAAAAATTGGGAAAAAAGCATTTTATTCAGCTTAAACAAATGAACTAGAAACATGTACAGAGAGCTACCTAGCCTGAGATTTGTAATATTATATTTTATAACCTAACAATGTAGAAGAGAAACTGTGAGTTGACTAATTTTAAATATTAATCCTGTTTTGCTGTTTTATCAATAAATTATCAAAATTCCTTTCATGGAACTTTGAAAATTAATATTTAAGTTTCTGAAGGGCCCAAATGAGAGAAGTGTTACATCAAGATATTCTTGCTACTGCCCAAATTATCCACATTGCAACAAAATTTATATATCTACATTTTTCAGATAGTCTTAGAGGTGTGTGTATGTGTAGTATATGTGCATGTTGTGTGTGTTATGTTATGTGGTAAGTGTGTATATGTGTGTGTATGTATGATGTGTGGTATGTGTGTAATGTATGTGTGTGGTGTGTGTGATATTATGCATGTGATGTGTGATGTGTGTGATATTATGCATATGATGTGTGATGTGTGTGTATATGATGTATGGTGTGTGTATATGTGTGCATGGTGCTGTGTGTGTATATGATGTGCTGTGTGTGATGCTGTGTATGATGTGTGTGTGTGTGGTGTTGTGTGTATATGATGTGTGGTGTGTGTAGAGGGTGCTGAGTTTGGGCAGGAAATGGGAATTTTACTTGAAACCCTACCTTTTAAGGTTTCCATTATAAACTTCTTGAGGTAATACATGTATTTGGCATCATCTCTCTTGGTGGTCCCTGAGACAAACCAACCATTTTCCACAATAAATATTTGAGGGTGGTTATATTCCAGATCTATCCAAGACAGGAGCTGCCTCAGGCTGGGAGATTCCAATTGTTGGAACTTCATGTGAGGGTCCAGTAATTGAAAACTCAAGGTTGGTCCAAAGGAAAGAGCAAAAAAGTCAGCGGTTCCCCTGACAAACCTCTTCTCGGACTCAGTAAAAGCAGGCAGAAGTGAGGAGAGGTTGCTCCTCATGCTCTCTGGGTAGTCCCCGTCGATAAATATGGGTTTGGCAAACCAGCCTAGCACAAAATCGAGAGACTTCTGGCACTCTCTGATGTTATGGTTGGTCATTCTTCTAGGACTGATCCAGTGGGAACTCAAGGCAATGGACACCTGGCCTCCCTGAGTGGGGCGGAAGGAGGTGTTGTAGAGATGCCAGATTTTGGCATGAGCCTACGGAAAGAAAAACACAGTGAGTTTTTCTGTGAATGTGAGGAGATATGCAAGGCCCGCTGGAGCCCCCAGCCCCAGTGACACCTGACTTCCATCGGGCCCACCACAGAGGCTCATCCACGGTACAGCAGTCAGCGACAGACAGACAGCTATCCCATGGAAGGCTGCCCGACAGAGAACTGCTACTATGAGAGATTTCCAGTGTGTTCTAGTAGCCAATGGAAAAATGTAAATTAATAAAATAAGAATGTGTTATAATAATAGCTTACTGATAAGTTATCTTTGGATTATGTACTTTTAAATTAAGGGGCTTGATTAAAAAAAAAGAACCAATCTTCCATCCATGACCATACCAGGAATTTCTAAGTAGGATTATATGTTTTTTCCTAAGAGACCGGGAGTTTCCAAATGGACTCCAGTTGTTTGAGTCAATCGACTATTTCTCATTTGTCTCCCATCGCCAGAATCCTAAGACATGCTCTCACAATCCTTGTTTTTCCCTCTGAATCAACATCATAAATTGAAAGATGAACCTTAGTATCTTGGCTCATCCTCCAGGAGGCTGAGACAATGCTGGCTCCTCGAAGGGCGGGAGACAAGCCAGGAACAAGAGACAACCAAACACAGCTGTGAGGACCTGGGCTACCAAGGTGTGGCCTGGAGTCCCTGGAGTGTTGCTTTACATAGCCAACTGTGTGTTTCCAGAAAACACTGCTGACTCCCGATAGTTCACTTGTGTCTTTTTGACTTAACACTGAAGCTAATCTGGGTTTCATTCCCTCTTTACTTTTGAACTCCTTGATTAATTCTTCCTATTCTACAAATACAGGGTTATTTATTCGTCAGCCTTTTATTCCCCCAACACACATTTGAGCAACTCCCCTCCGCTTGCTGCTTGATGCTGCGTAGTTTCCAGAGTGACTGATCCAATGTCCCTCTCACCGCATGAGCCGGAGGACCTTCCACTCACTACTCCAAATACCCTCTTCACTTTCCTCTGATATTCTTCTGGTTTGTCTCAGCACAGGCACCCAAGAATGGCCTCATCACTCACCTTCCAAGTTCAGCGAACCGTTCAATGAAGCAAATTTGTTTACATCTCTCATGTTGACTTTCTCTAGCTATATGCCCCATTTCACTGAGGGCAATATTTCATGATCTGAAGCAGCTGTCTATAAGCTAAGACAAGAATAAAAACTGAACTGTTGAGCATGGCAGCAATGGCTTTGGCCTGTAGGACTGGAGCGCTAAGACAGTCAGTCCCTCCCTGTTCGCCGTCGGCTTGCCTTCTTCACCATCACACTTTCCCGCCCTTCACTGTTGACTCATGAGGATTGAGAGGTAAACAGAAAAGTCAGCCAGTAGGCTGTGTTCCTCATCAGGAATCTCCGGAGATGAGATGGGATATTCCTACCTTGGCCCAGATTGTGACCTTTGAACACTGGCGTCCTGAATCTAATAGGCACAGAACAGGGGCAGAACTGGAAGAGCTACTCAGGAGGATGAAACAGAAGCACCACACTGTCCAGGCCGGCCTGGGCTGTAGGGTGAGGTCTGTCTCCAAACCTTTACAAAGGAGAAGGGGGAGGGGAGGAGGAAAGGCAGGAACACTGGGGTATAGCTCAGTTTTATAGCATTTACTGGCTCATAAAAGGCCCTAGGTTTAATCTAAGAGACAAACAAACAAAAAACACCAGAGAAGAAAATGATCTGCCCTTTCATGCAACAATAGAGATTGACCTAAAAGATGTTATCTAGAGCAAAGGAGTCAGGACCCAAAGGACAGTCATGCTGTCGTGTGACCCCATTTGCAAGCCTCTAGTGACCTGAAGAACAGTTGCTGCCTATGGAGGGTGAGGACCAGTGAGGAGTTAGAAGAAGTTCTAAGACTCTGTGCCTACAGGGAATCTGTCACACGGATGAACAGTGTCCCAGTTGGCTTCTCTGCTGCCGTGACAGAAGACCGACCAGAGCAACTGGGGAAGGGAAGGGTTCCTTTGGATCCCAGGTTCATTATTGAGGGAAACCAACGCAGGAACCTCGAGGCACAGTCTAAAGCGGAGACCCCAGAGGAACTTTCTGGCTTGCTCAGCCAGCTTTCTGATAGAGCCCAGGCTTAGCTGCCCAGAGATGGGGCTGCCCACCATGCACTGGGCCCTCTTACATCAATGAAGAAAGGCCACACAGACATACCTGCAGGACAACCTGATGGAGGCAATCCCCCAGCTGAGGCTCCTCTTCCAAGGGGTATTAAGTTGACAAACAAGATTATCCATCACACATGGGGTTGCCAAAGCTCATCAAATTGGAGCAAAAGATTGAAGATTTATAGGGAAACAGATCATGAGTATACTAGCCATAAAGATAGTCAGAGTTGTAAATTACCCAGGGTTTATGTGACAAGAAACAATGATTTCCTCTGAAACATAAATTCAACTCTGCGACGACAGGGATAACTCATTACCTTAAAAAAATCTGTTATTTTGTTTTTATTTATTTGTTTATTTATTTATTGGTTTTTCGAGGCAGGGTTTCTCTGTAGCTTTGCAGCTTGTCCTGGAACTAGCTCCTGTAGACCAGGCTGGTCTCGAACTCACAGAGATCCACCTGCCTCTGCCTTCTGAGTGCTGGGATTAAAGGCATGTGCTGCCACCACTGCCCGGCTTTTTTTTAAGTTATTTTGTTTTTAATTACAAGAGTCAACACTCATTCATTTGTGCAACAAATATTAATTACACTCTGCACTTTGCTGAGAGGTTCAAAGACTGGTATCTTCTCGTGGAGCTTATATCCCAGGGAAGAGATAGACAGAGAAAGGCGGGTGGTAGGTACCAGGATGGGAAGGGGTTAGTTAGACTGGAAGGGCTGGCAGGGCATTGCTTGAGGAGAGGCCCAGCCAATAAAAAGTGACAGACGTTAACTAGGGCAAGGGTCAGGGGACGATGGCAGGGCATCCAGGCAGAGCTGACCAATCGTCGGAGGGAACAGACTCAGACGGTTCCAGTTCTGCACTCTTCCTGGCCTTGCCACCACAGAGCAGCTTAGGTACCCACTCGGCTTCTCTGTGAGTGGGCTAGAGAGCTGGCTCAGCCATTAAAGGATAGGTTCACAACCAAAAATATAAAAAGGAATAGCAATGACATCTTCTATTCCCATCCTTGTGAGAATTAAAGAAGCTGATACTGGTTAACTATGCCTAACCCCCCAAACCCTAACTCTGAAATGCTTCAAAATTCAACCTTTGTTGAGACCCAGTATAACCACCATAGGTGAAAAAGTCCATCAGCCTTCATGTCAGGGTTCTCTGCCAAAAGGCAGATGCCCTGCAAACCCTGGCCTGAGGAAATCACTGCACACAACACATAAATGAATCTTCTGTCGACTTGCATTCCACCCCAAGATATCTCATTATGTATGTGAAAATGTCGCAAAGTCCAGGATGTGAATGACTTCTCGACTAAGCCACTTGGGAGAGGCTTACTCAGTCTTTGCGTGGGTTGCTGCCATTGTGACTGCTGCCTAGGAAACACCATGTGTTTATCCCCCGACTGCAGTCCTAATGCCATTTGCGTTATGATTTTCAAAAGATGGCTGTATATGAGGTAGAGAATGGGAAGCCAACAGGAGACCCAACCTACCAGTTAGGTAGCTACTGCAATAATGATGGTGCCAGGCAAAAGAGGAAGGCCGTTTGGGCCATTGGTCCAAGTGAAATATAATGATGGACAAGGAGATGCTGACTGTGGCCAGACTGAAGCTATCACTGATGGTGGGGTCAGTGTAGCTGATGTGCTGGATGCCACACGTGGGGTGTAAGAGAGGAAGGGAATCACAGACAACAAAGGAGGCCCCAAGTCAAGGTGATCAAATTCTCTTCAAGTCATAGAATCGCTGTCTTGAGGAAGAAAGCCAGGCATTTGAAGGCAAAGGTAAAAAAGTCACAGGCGATGCTAGCGCTCATTCTAACACATCTTAGGGACCACACTCAATGGGTCATTTTGTTGTGACTATTCCTTAGATTTAAAAATTAAAATGGAATAATTCTTAGAAGATTAATTTAATCCTGTGAAAATTAATGTAAAATCTTAATTAAATTAGCTGAGACCAACAGTGAGAGAATTGAAATGCGGCCCGTATATAGAAAGTAATTCAGCTATCCGTGTGTGCCACTCTGCATCCAAGAGCGGTGGCGTAAGGTCGGGGNGGGTGGACCTTAAGAAGACAAACAATTGAGACATTTTAGGGAAACATAGGGCTGGTTTTTGTTTTTGCTTTCTTTCCTCCCCGTACTTCGGCAATCTTTACCTCAACTTTAAGAACAGCGACACATTTGAGGACTTTCTCAAGGTCACTGCTGTGACGCATGACTGACACTAGCTGACTGGCCTCATTCCATGTTTATAGAGCAAATTATCCTCTCATTTGTATCAGCACAATCCTGCGGATTATAAACTGCAGTTCCTTAACGGAATTTCAGTCTCTTACAAAACACTCATCTAATGATTTCCCCAAAATAAACCTTCTGTTTCCATCCACAGAACCGCCAGCCGTCTCCACACAGAGCCCCTTAAAGTTGCAGAGCCAAGCCTAACTCTCAGGTAGACAAACAGAATGAAATCACGCACCTAGAATGACTAGCCTTGCCTTTACCGAGGACGTCTGTGTGTCTGTCTGTCTGTCTGTCTGTCTGTCTGTGCTATGTATGTGTGGTGTGTGTGTGTGTGGTGTGTGTGCTGTGTGTCTGTGTGTGTGAGTATGGTGTGTGTACGTGTGGTGTATGTGTCTGTGTTTGTAATGTGTATGTGTAGTGTGTTGTGGTATATGTGTAGTGTGTGTGTGTGTGGTATGTATGTGTGTGTGTACCTCTGGTATCACTCCTCAGGGTCTTTCTATCTTGTTTTTTGAGACAGTGTCTGTGATTGGCCTGGAACCTGTGACCCCGGGGGACCAGCCTCTCTCTGTCTCTTCAGTACTGAGGTTACAAGAACATGAACTGTGACTTTGTTTTCACATTCTATGGACCAACCTCAAGCAAGCACCTTTCTGACTACAGCATCACCCAGCCCTCTGCTTAGGACTCTGTTCAGACACTTCTTTTTGTGGCTATGATAAAGACACCAAGACCAGAAGCAATTTGTGGAGGAAAGGGTTTATTTGGCTTACACATCCCTACCACCGTCCATCACCAAGAGAAATCAGGGCAGATTGAATAATGCTTACCTACAGATCATCGTGTAGAGTGTTAGCCAATTCATGGGATTATATACATGTATAAAGCTAGCACACACAGGACAGGTGTCTTAGTTTGATATCTGTTGCTGCCATAGACCAGAACCAGAAACAACTTGTGGAGAAAAGCCAAACAACTTTTGGCTTATACCTCATGTTATACTCCATCCATCGCTGAGGGACCTCAGGAAAGCAACTCAAGCAGGAACTGAAGCAGAGACCACAGAGGAACGTTGCTTACTGGCTTGCCCCCTGGCTTATTCTGTCTGCCTCATTGTAAAAGCCAGCAGCCCTTGCCCAGGGGAACACTGCTGATCATGGGCTGGACCTTCCCACACAAACCCTTAACCAAGAGGATACCAATCTTATGAGGGTATGTTATCAGTTGAAGTCCCCTCTTCTCAGATGACTCTAATGTGTCAAGGTGACCAAAAACAAAACAAAACAAAGGAACCTAGCACAGCATTTTCAAGGATTTGTACCAAGGGCATGGTTGCTATCTATTGTCTCTCCTAGAGGATCACAGACATTTCTAATGCTTTCCTATTTCTCTGATTTTTCTGTTATGTAATGAGTACATATTGCTCATCGCATGAGAAAAAAATATCTTAAAGTCCTGGATTTCCAAGCTTATAAACTTTTTGCTGCAAATTCCCCACTGCTCTGCTTCTCTACACGGATACTCATCTATCCTGATTGTTTAGCTGTTTTCAATTTCTCACTAGCTGGAAGCCTTGGATCGTTCAAATAATTAATCCTTGCCATTCAGCAATTATTGATTCGGTGATCTCCTCTTCCTGTATCTTTCAGTCATCCCTAATGCTCCCAAATGTGAAAATACGACAGTTACATACATGTTAACCTTCTAATGCCGGATAAATATTATAGCTAGAAACACTAATTTTGTTCTCAGAGTTCCTAAATTATTAACGCCGGAAGGGTCTAGGGCAGAGGTTCTCAGCCCGGTGGGTTGTGACTTCTTTGGGGGTCTCATATCAGATATCCTGCATATCAGATGTTTATATTATGATTCATAACAGTAGCAAAATTATGGCTATGGAGTAGCAATGAAATAATGCTGTGGCTGGAGTCACCGCAACATTAGGAACTGTATTAGAAGAGCACCGTGTTAGGAAGGTTGAGAACCACTGCTCTAGTGATTCCTGTTTATTGTCTGCCAAGTGGTCTCCTTGATGGAATTGTCCTTTTTGACTGGGTTTTATTTCACCAAATTACCTGGACCTCTACAAAAGAAATGTAAGATCATAGTGCTTAACTCAAGCAACTGGGCTCTCTTCTCAAGCCGGTGCCACCTTTTAGGAAAGTTGTGTTGGGAGCAAAAAAATCCCTACAGCACCGACTGCTTAATATCACGATCAGAAACCATAGATGGAAGGTGCAGATCTAAGAATGTGCCCAGTTTGCCGTGAAAATAATGCTACCCACATAGCATAAATGACTAACAGTTTATGGCTTTTCGAAAGTAAGTTTACAATAGAGACTATGGGAGCAGAATATGAAAAGGTGCTTGCTTGCTTATAAACTTAAAAATGTTGGGTTTTGTTTGTTTGCTTGTTTGGACATAGGCTCTCACTATGTAGCCCTGGCTGTCCTGGAACTCACAAAGTAGACCAAGCTGGTGTGAAACTCACAGAAATCCGCCTGCCTCTGCCTCCCAAGCACTGGTGTGCACCACTACAC
This sequence comes from Ellobius talpinus, assembly GCA_001685095.1. NCBI lineage: Eukaryota > Metazoa > Chordata > Mammalia > Rodentia > Cricetidae > Ellobius > Ellobius talpinus. The sequence goes on along the minus strand of LOJH01023462.1, from coordinate 5,996 downwards.
CTGGAATGAAAAGTTCTGACTGTGAAGTGAACTGGGTTGGACAGGAGTACCAGGAGATGAGCTGAAGATCCGGGATGGTGGTCTAAGACTCGGTGCTCAAATCATCTGCTGCAGGAACAGTTGGGAACAGCTGGAGGCTGGGATGAAATGTCCCCCAAACGTAGACACTACTACAGGGCTGACTAAGGTGACAGCTGTAGGATTTCTGAGAGGTGGCTCAAAGCACAGGATGGAAAGCACATTGTTCCCGCACCCACCATCCAGCATCGACTGGGAGGCAGGGTAGGCTCCAGCAAGCACCATCGGGCTTCAGGGGCCTGGTGCAGGATGCTACTGTCTGGGACTGGCGTGGCTGCTCCACACCTAATCCCCCTGTGCACTAGTCCTGGCATTTCCACAGTAATTACTGAAGAGCAGTGTGTATGTGTGTGGGTGTGTCTGTGTGTGCAACATGTGTGGTATGTAAGTGTGTCTGTTTGCAAGAGAAAAATAAAAGCAGTGTTTCACGCTACTGAAACAGGGGAGCAACACCTTGAAGTCAGGCCCTTGAAGCTCTTTCTCAGTTCCATATCCTCATAAAGCCCATCTTTTCCTTCAGCGGATCCCAGCCCAGCTTCATCAAATGCGTATATTTGCATATATTTACATGTTTACTTCTCATTTTCACATTCAGCTAAAGTGCTCTAGCAATGCACCGTAATGAAAGCCAGGGCAGGGGTTTAAATCAAGCTGTAGCTTCAGAGTTTTGTCACCTGAGATCATCTTGTCTTGGTTTTGCTGAGTGGGGTAAGTAAAAGGTCTTTTTCACTGGCTTCAAAATTCTTCAAAGGAAGCCAGGTATAGTAGAACACACTGTTAATCCCAGCACTCAGGAGGCAGAGGCAAACAGATCTCTGACTTTGAGGCCAGCCTGGTCTACACAGGGAGTTACAGGACAGACATACATATAATATACATATATATGTATATATATACACATATATCATATACACACATATCTTCAAAGAATGGAAAAAATTTCATAGCTCACACTGGACAAACACATCAGCAAATCTTAGATTAAGGTTTGTGCCTCAGTATTTATCTGTGCAGAACTTGAGAACAGTCACTAAATCATTCTACCTGATACTAAATCACATTGCTACAAAAATTCTTCTAGGATTTGGAGAGGTGGCATTGTGGTTAAGCCACTCTTGTGGAGGACTTGGGTTCTGTTCCCAGCACCTACATGATGGCTCCCAACCATCTGTGACTCCTCTCTTAGTGGGCACAGCGCCCTCACTTGGTCTGCTCATGTAGTACCTGTATGTGATACAGAGTCATAGACACAGGCAAAATCCGCATACATAAAAATAAATAACCTAAGATAAACCACTCCCAAATCACTGATGTTAGATCATTAATAAAACATCCCAGCTCACAGCCAGAATTGTTACTGGGCTGGATGGCAGGCCCGCTGTCGTGCCTGGAGACATGGAACAGTGCCAGTATTCCAGGTTGTACCTCTATTTCTCTAATGGCAGAGAACCGTGAAGGAACAGGGAGGGAGGCGCACAGTTAGATGAAGAACAGAGACAAGACTGTGAGCTCGGAGATAAGTGCCACCTCAAGGTCAGCAGAGGCTACCCACAGTCCAATGTGTCAAACAGGGTCTCTCCCGTCAACGTCTGTCACAATCATCACCCGTGTCCTTCTGGAATACCCTCACCAAGCTTTCAGCAACAGAGACAAATGCTTTTCTCCCATTACTGCCACCTCTACTTTCTGAATGCTCTCCTTTCTCACCAGGTTCTTCTGCTTTGAATCAGACACCGGAGCAGCCTGCTCTCCCTGAGCCTTCCTGGTGATCCTCCCGAAGGCTCCCTGACTTTTTAAATTGCTCGCTTCCACTTACAGGCGAGGTGAGAACACGTCAACTCAATGGGGAAGAAATGACAGGTGGATGCGTTTCTCCGTCAACAGACAGGGTAAAGGTTACAGAAAATTGTAATGTGCTTTATGGATTTGTAGCTAGTAAACAGCAATCCATCTGCCCTCCTACCCTCTTCCCATTGACCTGTTTGTGGTGGAATGCTACTCAGGCCACAGGCTGTGGAGTCACCCCAAGTGTGGTCTTGATGGCTCTGACCACTGAAGTAGACAGGATACGGTGCATATGATGACAGTGGCACCGCTACTGGGACCTTCTGTGTTCTGTCAGAAAGGGGAGTGACAGGCATCAACAAACACATTAAAATGTACTAGAATGCAGTGGGTACTTCAAGGAGGAGGAGGGGGAGGAAGAGGAGAAGGGGGAAAAGAAGGAAAAGGGAGGAAGGGAGGAGGGGAGGAAGAAGAGGAGGAGGAGAGGAAAAACGTGAGGAAGAAGAGGAGGAATAAGAGGAGAAAAAGGAAAAGGAGAGGGAGGAAGAGGAGGAGGAAGAAAAGGAAAAGAGGGAGAAAGAAGAGGAAGGGGAGGAGGGGGCTGAGGGAGGAGGAGGAACACAAAGACCTGGTGTGTCAAAGAGGGGAGCTAATTTTTCAGAGATGTTTGGTTTTGTTCTGTTTCGGGTGTGGGGGGGGCACTGTTTGGTGGCACTCACCAGAGTCTTTATTCTCCATTGCTATGATGTGATTTTAACCTCTTTATTTCTATCTCTGCAGAGGAGACATTGCATGTACCCCTACCAGCAGCATTTCCCTTGCTCTCCATTTTCTGGAAGGTGATGCCCACCTTCAGGGATTTTTAATTCCCTTACCCATGGCAAATAGCACTCCTGAAGAATCAGAGAACAAGACTGGCCAGGCAGGTCTGCCCCGAGGCCTCAGCCCCATACACAGGCAATCTTGCCCTGTCCAGACCCAGGAAAAGTGTTCCTTACAACCTGCCTTTGTGATCAAAAATAATTCCCAAAGATTATCTTTATCATTAAAAGAAAAAGCTGCTGATGTCTTTGGTCTTTGCCCAGATTAATTTTCAAACGTTTATTCAGGGGTTTTAATAGCACCTGAGCCTCTTGGCTTCACAGTGTTGACCTGTCATAACAAAGAAAGAACTGGCTTCTAGTTGGGGGGTTCACAAGAACTCTCAGATTTTCCTGTATTTTCGGGAATCATTGTCATCCAGAGTGGTCGAGAGGTTTGTTTGCTTTATTTTTATAAAGTGGGTCCTAATGAGTCTTCTCTTCAGAAACTGAGCTATCAAGCCCATGAAACTCTTTCTGTAGAGTTTCACCAGCAGCACCTGTGAGTTTCACGTTTCCCGGTCTCCCAGAAGCACCTCCCCATTTCCTGCCCGGAAATTATTACCTTCACTTCCTGTTAGGTTGAGCTGTTTTAGATGGAAGGTCAGCATGTGTTTGGTGGAGAAGTGAGCACAAAATTAAGCTGATACACTGACAGGAGAAGATATTCTAGAGAGAAACTCTTGCTCCTCCCTTGGCAACTAGATTTTTAAAACAATGGACCTCAAAGAAATAAATCCCGGCTCCAGGAATTCAACCTTGGGAGAAGGAAAGTGAAGCCCTCATACCAGCTAGCTTGGTTCCTGGGAGAGATTTCACAGCTTTGACGGCTTCATTAATATATGCATATTTCTGGGTCTTTTTTTATCTTTTCTATGAATTTGTAACACTCCTACAGAAAAGAAGGAGAAAAAGGTAGGTGTCTTCCTGTCTCTGTTAGGGACAAAGTGTAACTAAATCCACTTACCATTATCACCTGGCTTCTTAATTTCTTTGAAGATGTATTGGCTTTATGAAACTAAATGCCTACCTGTACCAAGGTCTCTGGTTCTGTGGCTAGAGAAGCAGGGTGAGGCAGGGAGAAGAAAACAAGACCCCCAAACACAACAGCAGGACCCTCAGAGTAGCTCAAAGACTGAGTGGCAGACCAGAGGCAGAAGGGAGGCCAAATTTGCGCAGTGTCTGACCCCCTGTCTCTAGAGCAAGGGACTCAGCAGGACAGCCGCTTCCTCTGTCTTCCCCTGGCACAAAAGGGACATTTTAAACATGAAGAGAAAGAAAAAGAATGCAGCATTGGGTTCCATGGCCTGGTGTGCTCCTATGGACTAGCCTCCCTTCGCATGTGCTCTCTGGTTACCAAAGACAGCAAGTCTACAGGAATCTGCATCCATTCCAAATCCATCAACTCCAAGAGTGGCCTCAGAGAACAGGCACTGGGTCATGCAGGAGCCATCAGATATCCTGAAGGATCACAGAACACTGGGCACTTAAAGGATGACAATTTTCTTTTTAAAAGATTTATTTCAGTTATATATGTATGAGTGTATGCCTGTATGTATGTGCACCATATACATGCAGTGTCCAAGGAGGCCAGAAGGTGGCGTCAGATCCCCCGAAAACTGGTGTGAACTGCCATGTGTGTCCTCTCAGATCCTCTATAAGAGCAACTGTCTTAACCACTGAGCCATTTCTCCAGCCCTAAACGTCTTTAATTTTAAAGGGAAGCAAATGTAAATCTCATAGTAACAACCCATGAGCAAAGTGTAATTAAAGAGAAAAACCAAAGGAAAGATAATCGGAAGCCAACACAAATTAATAGAATTAGTCTAGTGAATTAGCCTCAAATAATTTGATAGTATTGTAGTGTTCATCTAGCAACAACACAATAGTTAAATCTCTAAATACCATGAGTTTATAAACCTTTCTGTGACCTGCTTGGGGTTAAAGAGAAGAAAAGTAGGACATACACAACATAGTATAGATTTTGCTTAAAGAGCAGCATTTTGAAGGCATTCAATGGTTAAAAATTGGATGGTTGCTTCTTGATGACAAGGATTGATAGAAATTTGGAACTCTGACTAATGGGAGGGCTCTACTTGAGAAGGTGACTCACACTGTCCCCCAGGGTGTACTCCATAGCGATGCTTCTCTTTCACTATAATCAGACATGGAAATTCACAAGACATTATTCTGAAAACACGGAAATGTTCCAACACTTGACTCAAAATGAGTTCTATGGGCTGGACTGCTATAAATGTTATGACTAGCCAAATTAATTTTTAAAGTGATGATTAAAAAATGCCTATTTTCTTTTTATTTTATGGCAGTGATATATGTTTATGCTTTAAAAAGTCAAATAGTGGGGCTGACGAGATGGCTCAGCAGTTAGAGCCCTGGTTGCTCTTGCAGACGACCCAAGTTCAATTCCCAGCACCCACATGGCCGCTCACAACTGTCTGTAACTCCAGTTCAAGAGAATCCAATGCGCTTTTCTGGCCTCTGTAGGCACTGCATGCACATGGTATATACATAGACATACAATCAAACACACATAGACATAAAATAAAGATAAATCTTTTAAGAGTAGAATATAATGCCGAGTTATCGAGATGAAAAATTACAGTCCTCTGTCCTCCTCACTCCATTTCTCCCGAGCTCTCCTCCACAGAGGAATAAAAACCACTATGCAATCATGACGTTTTGGGTTTTAATTTCCTGCTCACACTCTCTTATTGTAGACAGTACCCACCAGTGTCCTGTTTCATGGAAGCTAACAGTTTAGCCCTCGTACACTGACAAATTAGCCTTGCAAATTTTTGATTTCACTAACATCTAGTGCAGGCTTATTCCACCATCGTAAGTATTAGTCACAGATGAGCCATGTGGCAATGAAGTCCCTTTGCCTGAGTTTTGTTTTCTGTGAAGTTAGCAGTCACCTAGCTTTTTCATTTGCACATTTTTCCTTGTGCTCATGGCTCATTGATCTTACCATCCTCAGCATCTTTGCAGCACAGACTCTCATTGGCTCACACCAACCTGGAGACATATTTCAGGAATCCTCCTCCTTTCTGCTCTGGCTCTTCTGTGCCCGCAGCACAGCTTGCCTCCCGGGCCAGCGCTTCACCATCACCTTCCAGGCTTAACCCGTGGTCTCTGCATACCGTGCTTCCTGCTTTCTGTTTTGTGATTTTACGTGGAAGCTCTTCTCTAGCCCAGCACTTCTCAACCTTCCTAATGCTGCGACCCTTTAACACAGTTCCTCATGTTGTGCTG
>LOJH01023461.1:20414-35098 GCA_001685095.1 Ellobius talpinus | reverse complement strand
ACACACACACACACACACACACACACACACACACACACACACCCCAAAACAGAAACAACAACAAAAAACCATATTAGGGCAGAAGGGAGAGGAAGGGGACCTGCGAAGGGAAGAAGGTGATGTAGATGGTTGGTGGGGTGGTGACTATGAGTAAAATACGATACGTGTATAAAATGTTATAACCAATTAATTTGTATGCTAGCTAACAAGAACGGACGCAGTTGCTGATGGGCTGTCTCCCTACCTGCTCCAGTCACTCGCTCAGCTTTTGAACATCCCCCCTCTGCTGGCTTCTTCCCACTACTCCAGTTCCTTCTCAAGCCCCTTCACAAGCACCTCTCTTCAGCCCACCCCTTCAGTGTTGCTGTTTCCCAAAGATTCTCCCTTAGCCTTTGCTCTTCTTGAGTCTGAAATCATCTAAAGCAGTGGCTCTCAACCTTCCTAATGCTATGATGCTTTAATACAGTTCCTCATGGTGTGGTGACCCCCGACCATAAAATTATTTTGTTTCTACTTCATAACTGTAATTTTGCTACTGTTATAAATCGTAATGTAAATGTCTGATCTGTGACAACCCAAAGGGGTCACGACCCACAGGAGGAGAACCTCTCATCTAGAGGAAGTTTATTAGGGCAGAATCACTGACCCAGGTGCTCATTGCTTACAGTACTCTCTCTCCTGGGCACCGATACTTCAGCCTCTGCCTCAAGAAGTCTAGCACTAAACCCCACTTGCTCCACTGTCCAAATTGAGAGTCTGGATGGCCTGTCCTACCCTGTGTGGTCATACAGCACCATGACCAGCTTAAACCCGACGTTTTGGAGGTACAGGGATGGTGCATGCCTGCCAGGTTTCTGTTAGGTTTTAACCATCTTCCCTAACCTCCCCCGGGGGTGAAGGAGGTAAGGCAGGTGTGTGGGGAATGTGGGATCCCTTTGTCTCACCAATGGGCTGTTCTCACACTGATCTGAGAGGTCCTGGGAGCCACAGGCATTTGTCTAGGCGGAAGAAGGATGGGCAGATGCTCCTTAAAGAGTGAGAGACACAAGGGGGTGTTCTGAAAATGCTCCCTGCCCTGGGTCTTTGAGAACATCCAATTTGTAAGATCTACTTGTGTGTTTTATGATTATGTTTAAGAGACCAAAATTCTGTGATACAAAACAGTGACAGGCTTATTCATCCCGGTTCTCTCTTTTCTGAGCACCTAGTTATAATTTCTGGCACACAGTAGTTGATCAACACTTATTGATTAATTCATTGATGTCTTTTGGTCAATCATAAGTCATGTTTATGAGCACTTTCTCTGTGCCACATAGCTCAAAACACTTTGGATGTATTGACTCACAGAACTAATTTATTTAATCTATATAACCACACTGCTGCCCTAGTTTTATAGCCGAGGCAAGGGAGGCTCCAAGAAGTTAAGGTTACTTTACACCTCTAGAGACTTAATGGGAAGGCCAAGAGTGGAATAAAGGTAATCAGACTCCAGCTGCCCAACTCAACTGTTTTATCTTATGTTTTTAGGACATGTGTGTAAGTGTAGGTTTGTGCATGTGCCTGTAGGTGCCTGCAGAGGCCGAAAGAATAGAATCGCAATCGCAGGCAGCTGAGCTACCTGTAGGTGATAGGAACGGAACTCCAGACCGCCAACTCTTATCAACACCCAGAGTGCATCTTTGGTGGCAGCTGAAGAAGAAGCATGTCCACAGCTGGACAGGCTGCAGGCAGAAGTGGTGGTAATGGAGGGGTTGATGCTGAGAAAACTTCAATGTTCACAAGGATTTACACCCGGGGGAAAAACATGCAGAGTGGATTCCTACAGCATCTTGGTTAGAGTTGGCCAAGCCAAGCCCTACCTTATGAAAAGCAGGCACAGAAGGTAGAATGCCTTTAGTACTAAATTTATGATCATTGGCCTGAGTCTCCCCACTGCTTCCATAAACACTGCAGGAGCAGAAGCTGACATGTGTTCTTTTCCTCCTAAAGTGTGTCTGTTTCTAGCCTCTTGCATTTTCTCCCTTTATCTTGATTCTGTTTTATCTTCCTAGTTGGAAACATTTGGGGTAGGGACTTTAGACTTAATTTGGGTTGCCACTGGGACTAATTCAAAGATGGAGCCTTCGTCCATATTTGTTGGTTGAGAAATAGGATTTAGTGAAAGCTGAAAATATACTAGAGGGTGAGTTATATTCGCAGACTCCCAGGTTCTGGCCCTCAGTCCAGGAGAGAGTAGCTGTAGTGGAGCTGATTATGAAGAATTGCTGTGTGTTAATGTTGGGTGGACTCTAGCAGTGACTGACTTCTGATTTTCCTACTTTCAGAAATTCAGAGACAAGGTTCTCTTTGGAGGTTACATCCAGTCTGGGCCTTTGCCAAAGCTGGGTGATTATAAATCTCATTGAGTTGATGAAGGTGGATTTTATTCCTTGCTCGGCATCAGAGAAAGAGGTAGAACCAGCAGCTAAGGATCTCTCTGGAAAATGACTTCATGTGGGAGGTTCACGGGAGGCTCAAGAGGAGAAGGGAGAGTTTTTACTGTCCATTCCTGAGGCCGACGAGAAGATGGTCTTGTCTGTTCTCTTAGCCTCCTCCAGAACATCACATTTCCTCATTCTTCTCCAAGGCAAGCAGTTTAGTTTGCAGTCCAGAGTTTTGATTCTTTCTATTGTCTGACTCCTACTCACCCAAGTAACTGAGTCTCTTCCCTTCCCTGAACAACTCTGAGCAAAGTTTGCAAGAAAATAAAACCAAGACTGCTTCTGTGTCTCCTCATCTCAGTTGCTGACTCAACCTTCCCTTCAGGTCAAAACCTCTCAGGAAAATAAAGGCCAGGGAGCTGTCGTGCATTTTCTGAGGTGTAGAGACCAGGATGGACGACCATGCTGCTGCCTTGCCCTGCTCCCTTATTACTGTTCGAGCTGAAGGAAAGGAGGCTTATTTAAAATGCGCTAATTTAAGATCACTGGAAATGTTTTCTTTTTTGCTCTAGGTAGTTTTATGACTCATTCCGGATACTTTGCGGTTCATGCGAGCCTTGAAACTAGAGACTGAAAGGATTAAACACAACCAAGCAAAAACACTGTAACCTTCACAAACTTGGAAACTGCCTGTGACATCTGGGGGAATGTTAGTCAGGTATTTAAGCTTCACTGTCTACTGCTTTGATAACGACGAGCCTAACCTCCCTGGGAACTGTGGGAGATAGCTGAGGCAGCCTTGCATTGGGTGGTGTCCCTGAACAGCGGTGCTGTCTTCTCTGATGATCACTCCACCGGGAGGGACAGTCATTGTCACACAATATAAACCAAGGGCAAGCTGCTGGGCCAAGATGGGCCAGCTGGGGTAGCGAGCTCTTCCTAAGACTCCGGAATGAAGTCAAAAGAGAAAGCCTATGTTTCTTCAGGTGTCTGGATACTTGGATTCTGTTGCTGGCCATGTTTTCCAGTGTGCGCAAGTAGGAAGCAGGAGCTGGTTTAGGGAGAGAGATGGGAGAATTGAGAGGCAGGGAGAGCTTCCTAGTTCCCACCTAGCCTTCCACTTCCCGCTCCAGTTGGCATCTGGACTATTGCCCTTCGGCTCTGTGCAACTTCCCTGCTGGCTTTGTCCCAGAACTCCCAGTGCTAGGTTTACTCGTCTAACCTAAGTCCAATGGGAAGGATCCTAACTGACATGAGAGGGGTATTTTCTCCTCTCAAGTGTTTAATAAAAATTTCATAACATAGAGACAAAATCTGAGTGACTGTGGAAGGTAAGTTTAGAGCTGCAGTCTTCCCAGGGGTCATCGTTTTATGAAAATGAGGTCCCGGAGGTTCGTTCAGAGTCCGGAGACAGATCCCTAGAGCGGGTGAAGAAGCTATTGTACTATCCACTACTGGGCTAGAATGCTATGTTTACCTTTTACATGTACACATCTACGTTTGTTTGTTTATTTATTTTTCTTTCTTTTTTCTGAGACAGTGTTTCTCTGTGTTGTGTAGCTCTGGATGGACTGTGCTGGAACTCACTCTGTAGACCAGGCTGACCTCGAACTCATAGAACACCTTCCTCTGCCTCCCGAGTGCTGGGATTTATTTGTGGTGTGCACATGTACACACATCAGTCACAGTGCAAGAGGAGAGGTCCGAGGAGGACAGTTTTCAGGAGTCAATGCTCTCCTTTTACTATGTGGGTTCTGAGGATGGAACTCAGGTCACCGGACTTGGTGGCAAGAGCCTTTACCACTGGGTTATCTACCCAGGCCTTATGTAACATTCCTGCATAGTTTTTGTTTGTTTGCTTTTAGAGACAGGGTTTCTCGTATAACAGCTCCGGCTGTCCTGGAATTCACTGTGTAGATTAGACTGACCTCCAACTCAGAGATCCACCTGCTTCTGCCTTCCAAATGTTGTGATTAAAGGCATGTACCACTACCACCCAGCTCTCCTGCACATTCTTATCCCCAGGTTTTAGTTGAAAAGCTGAAACTGGAAGCTGTTAATTGACTTTGATGAGGCTACATGTTAAGGACAACTAGAAGTTTATCTCTTAGGCAAGAGGCTCAAGCCAAGTGGGCCAGACTTCTCTATCAGGTCATCGCTCACACAATGGGAAGCCCATTGAATCAGCATATTCTGTCATATTAAATCAGTCAACATTTATTGAGTGTTTACCATATGAAGTATCCAGCTTTCCATATTGGGTACTTACTGGATTAAGTACTGTTCCAGGCAGAAGACCCTGGCCTTTGAATGTTGGTGAGGTTAAAGAACGTTCCCTCTAGAAAATGTACATGGGGTGGGGGGAGACATTAAGGTGAGCTACGATGCACTTCTGAAAATCTAGGTGTGGTGGCACAAGCCTGTAATCCCAGCCTGCCCAAGGCTCAGGGAGAAGGATCATGAGCTCAGGGCCAGCCTGGAAAAGGGTAGATTCAGAACAAGTTCTGGGCAGTTAACGTCCTCAATCACACCCAACAGGATTTAGACACCAGTATGTGAGTTTGGACACATTTCCAAAGTCACCAAGGCATTCCAAGAGCCTCTGAATAATAAACTAAGTCTCTCTGTCTCTGTCCCTGTGTGTGTGTGTGTGTCTGCTTCTATCTGTCTGTCTTTCTCTCTGTGTATGTTTGTGTGTGTGTATACATGTAAGTAAGCATTTGCACATGGAAGCCAGAGTCATATCGCTGCCTACTTTTTTTTTGAGACAGAGTCTCTCACTGAACCTTAGAGCTCAGCAATTTAGCTAGACTGTCCTGCTGAGAACTTTACCCATCTGCCATTTCTGTGTCCCCAGTGCTAGGGGTGGGGTGAGGTGTGTGGGCTGAGCTCAGAAGCGTGCTACTCTACCCAGGTTCTCCGTGGGTGCTGGGGATGAGAACTCGGGTCTTCACACTTGTGCAGCAGGCATTTTCCTGAAGGAGCCGTTCCTGAGCCCCAAGATTAAAATTTTCAGCCATCCACTTTCACTCTATGGTGCACAAAATTGGTTGAAATTTCAGGGGGATGCAGGATCATCACTCAGAATGTATACTGGCGAGAAGGACGCCAGACGACTTCCTAGAGGGGTCACCCTGGGAAAGGGGAGGAATGTATGTCATGGCCTGATGGGTGGTGTCTCACCATTGATCTTTGGCAAGTGGTAGTGGAAAAGATAGTCGGAGTTCCAGAGCTCAATATTATATTTCCAATTAAAATGTGAAAACAAACCTTTTTCGGGCAGCACATTGGCCTCGGCCCTAGGAAGTGACTACAGAGCTCTGTGCTGATTGAGACAAGCTGAAAGCAGACAGGGTAATTGATAAAGGAGATAAGTCAATCTGCGGCCTTTAAAGAATAATGAGTTCCATTTTTCATCAAAAAGATCTCCTTGTGCTGAAGAAACATTCTCTCAATAAATCTACTTAATGGTTTCCCCTCTAATGATATATAACATTGTGCGGTGGAGCTAAGCACTGCTGCGGGCCTTGCCAATGCAGGCCCTGGTAATTCAGCTGGGGGGGAAAAAGGAAAAGAAAGAAAAAAATCAAAAGATGTACAGGAAGTGCCACTGTTCCAGGAACATACTCCAGAGCGTCTTCCTGGGCAGTTCTAGAAGGCAGAGGGTGCAGGATTTTGGATGAAGAATAAAAATGTATGCAAATGTCTGGTCTCCCATCATCACTGACGCTCTGTAGGCTTGGTAATGATTCAGCCTGGGGTGACTCCTTGTCAGACAGCTCTGGTCAAAGGCTTCAGATACTTGGACAGTGAGAACTGAGTTCTATATCCCTTGAGCTTGCCACCTTCCCACAGTCCTGCCCAGCTCACTCTTTCTGTAGAAGGTGGCAGTGTTTATTGTGCAGGGAGTACCATGCTTCAGTGGCCCTGCAGGAAGTCCTCATGCGGGCCCCTCACCCCATCCAGGTCCTGAAGCCACAGGGAAAATGTCCTAGCAAAACCAAGGGCCTACCTGCTGCCAAGGGAATGAGTTAGGGGGGGCCCATGTCCTTATTAGACAGCAGAACTGTGCCCGAACAAACGCTTCTGAGAACCCCAACTTTACAGACATGTTGTTCTTTTCACTGGGACCCAGCCTTATGTAACCAAGCCCATTTTCTCCAAGGGCACCCAGCCCTCCCAGTGCCGGCAGACTTCCCCACATGGGAATCATTAGCAGCAGCCCTGCAGTTATTTCCTTATAGTGCTGTTTGTTTATCCTGCAGTCGCGTGTGAGTCAGCCAGATCATGATGTGTAGTGGTTTTGCTTGTGAAATCTTACATAATTCTACTCCTATTGTCAGGTTGGGCCAAGCAGTTAGACCATATAGTGTTTTCTCATTGCACAATGTTTGCAAATCAATAAGGAGAAAGCCTGAACAATGCGATGACAGTGGCTGGCTGGACCAGGCCCTCATCAGTCAGGCCCCAGTCACTCAGGAGGCTTGCCTGTAGTTTCACAGAAACAGCCAGTTCTAATTCCATGGCTGGGCAGGACAGTGAGGCTGGGTGGTGACCTTTCCCACAGGTTTCACAGCCCTGGCATTTAAAAGGAGGGAGGAAGGGAATGAAAGAACAACAATTCATACAGAAACCGATCAAATCTTTACTGCATTTGCCCCACGATGGATTCCGACATGCTGGTCCAGAGCGTGGTTAGCTAGACGCTTCAACAAGCTTTCCCTTCCCCACCATGTACAGTGTTTATTTTGATCCTAATCACTGTCCTGAGTCCAGAGACGGTTACTGAAGACACTCGGTGCAAACAGTGAGTGACTACAACACACGGATGAGGGTGGGCACAATTTCCAAGACAGGGTAGATGTGCAGAGGCAAGACGCCCCCTCGATGACTCTGGACCATTTTGTCTTTTTAAAAGTCCCGAAAGACATGGAAACTACCTGTTCCTAGTATTATTTTATATTTTAAGTCAATCATCTGATCCGATCTCAACACAGTTATTTGCATCCATGTTTGTGCAATTTACCTTAAAGTAATTCATATGTGTGTGTGTGCGCGCGCGTGTGTGTTTGCAAGATGAAGATTACAAATATCTGCATAAGAGGAGAAACTGTGCAACTATATGAGGACAACCATCACATTCTACAGCACATCATTGGTTAATTTCTGAATTGTCAAGCATTATTTCAAACGAGAAAGTATAACAACACAATCGCCACGACAAAACAACCGTAAGGACAGAACCCAACCCAAACTCGGCTATGAATCATTTCAAGACTTTAACCTTGCTTCTTACACATTTCATTAATGGTTATTTTTAAGCGCCGGTAGTGGGATCAGATCTCTGCTGCCTCTGGGCAAAGGAGTTATGATCTGATCTCAAGTTCCAAGGGAAATGCTCAGAGTTTTATTTTCCCCCAGTTGAACAAACAGTACCATGTACACCATCCTTGCGTTAGAATAGTGTTGTCTTCACACACATAAGACTCAGAAAATGGTACTAGTCATTCATTTCCTTGAACACAGACGCCCTCATGCATGCTGACAGCTTTATAAGGACGCAGTGGCAGCCGTGGGTTCTAGGAGCTGCTAGATGGCCGACTTTGATTTCTTGCAGTCCTGAGTGATGGAGCCCGGGTTCGCCTGGTTATTGTCGGCTTTCTCTCGTAGGTGCTTGGCTTGTCTGAAAGATGAATACGTTAACAAGAGCTGAGGTCTAGAGCTGCACGTCTTCAGACATGTTTATTAGCAGATGGCACACAGGATGCAAAGGTCACCACAAGAGTGACATTTTAAAGGGAAGCAACAATATTTATGCTCAGATAGTCTGCTGATGAGATCATGTGGAAATGGTTTTGATTAAATTAGCTTATAAACGGTTGACAATCTATAGACAACCTAAAATGCCACGTCTGTTTACCAAATGTTGTCTTCTCGCTCTCTTCTTACCTTTTAATATAAGTGACCAAATACTGGTGTTTTGTTTTGTTTTGTGCTCTTTTGTATGCTCGTTTAACTATAGGAGCAGCATATCACTTTACTTCCCAAATTCTGTGTTTTAATTCCAATGGCATCTTTTTGTGTGAATTCTGAGATCACACCAGTTCTTACTATGGCTTTGAAAGTGTTTGGGCTCTATTATGTAAATATAGTTGACTTTTCATTTTGCTAGTAAAAATTGGGTCTCTAGAGAAACTCCAAAGTCAGTCATTTCCATAGCACCTTATGTTCAGATCTCATAAAAAGCTATAAGCTCACTTTCAGGAATAATGATTCTATGTGTATGTTTGCTGTAGTCCCTGGCAGCCCTGTTTCTGTGACTGGGTATGTTAATGTTCCAGACAACAAAATAAAAAGCCAAATGCGAAAAAAGAGGTGGGGGCTGCTTTCAATCCTGCTTTCTTTTCTGTCAGTTGTTCTCAGAAGAAATGTGAATGCCTTTTTTTTCTCAAAAACCGAGTTGGTGAGAGAACGCTTGACATTATGCAGTGGAAACGGCCCTCTACCAGCTGTGCAGCTGTCTGCAGTCAACAAGATCAGGGCTTCTCTCCGTGGCCTTGAAATGAAGAGACAATGGCCAACTCACAGGTTAGAACGCCCACAGACATTTTAGAAGAGTTGATTATGCCTATATACATGGTTTTCATTCTTCTGTATTTAACTGAGGTGTGAAGAGTTTCGCCATCATTGTCTGACTTTGTCTTTAGCCATGCAATTACCATGTCTCACCTTTCGTACAAGAACAAGAATACCGACCGAGGGTTTTACTCACTTTTCAAGGGAGCCTTTTTCAGCGTTCACTGCCCCTTCGATTGATTCCAGTCCTTGTTCAGAAAACTGTTTCAAGGCACTTAGAGCTGCCTGAAAGTGAGAACAAACAGAACCATTCACTGACTTTCACAGAAGGAACAGGTGGACTGCAGAAGAAAGCCAGGATACAAAGATGTCACTGGAACTCCCTCTGTAGACCAGACTGGCCTCGAACACACAGAGATCCACCTGCCTCTGCCTCCCGAGGGCTGGGATTAAAGGTGTGTGCCATCACCACCCAGCAAGACTATTTTCAACAGTGCTTTATTTATATGCTCTTAATCAAAATTACATTTGAAAGTTTTCATCATTGTGGAACAAGGCATAAGTGTAATGGTCTGTCCTATCCCTTTAAGAGGCAAGCCCTGCCCACCTTGCCCCACCCTGCCCCAAGGCAGATCTTCCTTCTGCTTCCAGCCTGAGTCTTTTCCTTTTTTCATCTCTCTCTCTTGAAGAGGCAGCTTCTGCCTCTCCCTTCTTCCCACTTCTCCCCTTCCCCCTCCTCTCTTTCTACTGAGGTCTCGGGACCCTCTACTGGCTGCCTTCCCCACTTGGTGACCTGCGGCATGGTCTCATGGTCCACTGCCCACTGCCACCACTTGAGGACCTGCAACATTTTACTTAAACCATTACAATAAGTGCACTGGAGACATATGTATGTATATCCATGTGCATGTGTGCACGTCCATGTGCATGCTTCTACATGTGCACCCAGTGCTCTGATCATTGTCAGGGGATGGGAGTTGGCTGCATGCCCTCCCTTCTCCTTATTCAGAATTTTGCAAGATCACAAAGTTCCATCTACAAATACAGTTCCTTAAAAAGCTTCCACCATGATGACTTTGCCAAATTTCTCCTCACATGGCTGAAACCATGTACATTCTTTTCCTTGAAATGCAAAGGCATTGGATTTTCTGTCTTCGGCTTTCTTTTCAAAGTTAGTGGGCCTGGAGCTCCAACAAAGCCACAAAGTGGGGAGCAGACATTCGTGCTCAGAGTGCAGGGGACCCTGAGAGGAGATGGGAAGCAAGACTCCTGTGGGCTCTGGGGAAGCAGGACTGGCCCAGCAGAGGGCCTCCAGAGGTGATGATAGGCCTTTGCAGGTGTGGGATACTGCCGGTGCTGACAGGCTGGTGGAGCCTGGCTGAGTAGCTGGGAGGCACCAAAAAAACGCAGTGCTGATAAGATCTACATAGCTCGTTGACACACTTGTGCATGTTCCAAATTGTTAATTCTCTGAGTAAGAATTTGGTGCCTCTTCCCCTCCCCCACTCCGCCTCCTAAGCCCCATTAGAAGGGTTTTGTTGAGTCTGAGATAGGTGTCAGCGGTCCAGGATGTCTGAACCTTGGCGAGGCCTGCTGCTTCACACTTGGGGCATCTGGGTTTTCTCAGCCGCCTTTGAAAAAGGAGCTCACTCATGCGGTTTCCCAAAGAGCTGGCGAAGCCTATGGGTTCTTTGAAATTTCTTTATGTAGAAATTATTTGGGGATGGGCTAATTTTAAACTAATGGACTGAGATTTTTATATTTTTTTTTGCAGCGGGGCACAGTTTTAGGTTTACAGGAACTGAGCAGGTAACCTCCACAGTTCCCACGCTCCTCCCTCCATGCCCGTCATCTACGATGTCGTGGGTGCCCAAGGGGTGTCCCTAATCAGCAAATATCAGTGTATCAGCAAAAGTTGTCAGGAAGATCCATACTAACATTCCTCTTTCTTTAATTTTATTTTTTTTCTTTTTTTGAGACGGGGGCTGGTCTCAACCTCCAGAAATAGCCAGGATGCCTTGGACTTCTGATTTCCTTGCCTCACCTCACAATGCTTGCCTTACAGATGCGCGTGCAGCACCGTGCCTGGCTTTCCTTAGGTTCTGACAAACCCATAACGACGTGGCTTTGCCGGTACAGTATTACAATGAGAAGCCACGCAGTTCTGGAATCCCGAGCCTTGCCCATTCTTATCTCCTCCCAGTCCCTGACGGCTCCCACATTTTTCCTGCTTCAGTAGCTTTATCTTTTCCAATAGGTCGTGAGGTTGAAACATTCTGCTCTGAAACCTGTTTCAGGGTCTCCTGTCTTCCCAATGCTCATTTCTCGTTAGAGACGGGTAAACTCCCTTTGTGCGCATGTGCCACAGTTTATTTTACTCCTTCACTTCTGAGAGCCATCCTGACCGTTTCTAGTTTGGGGAGACTGTTAGAGGAGCTGCTGTACAGGTCTGTGAAGGCTTTAGTGTAGAACTTAAACATTCGTCTCCCTTTTTGATTTTTCTCTTTTGTTTCATTAAGTCACAATTACAATATGCAACCAAAATGGGAAATTTTCTACTCCAACAGAAGTGTTTCAGGCAAGTATATAAGCTTTCCTGTATGGGCCAGTTCCCATATTTTCTTTAAAAAATTAATACATTTTGAATTAAAATATAATTACATCACTTTCCTTTCTCCATCTCCTCCCAAGTCCCCTCCCTCCAATATCTTCTGCACCTCACCTCTCAAATTGATGGTCTCTTTTTCTTTGACTATTATTGTTACATATATCGGTATATAAAAGTTTGTATAAATATATAAATTCTACCTGCTGAGTTTTTGTGGTTTGTATATATATGGTTTCAACTGCTATTATCTCTGTACCATGCTTCCTTCTAATAAAACAATTGGGCCTAATTTCAATAGTTTCTGTATTATACATTTTCAGACTATTTCAGGCCTAAGATGATGTGTGGGCTTTGTTGCTGTTGCTGTTGTATGGTGTTTGTTTATTTGAGATGGGGTCTTAGAAATCTCAGGGTGGCCCTCCGACCTGTGACATACTCACGGCCCCCTCTGAACTTTCTCATCTTCCCTAGTGCTGGGCTATGGGTGTGCAGCATCATTCCTGCCCAGATAGAGTATGGTAATTTTCAGAGAGTTTGGTGTGCTTCCCAACTCCCTGGGGGAAGCTGTGCCTTTGGCAGCAGTGGGAGGACCTTCAGGTGCTTCTGCTTCCCCGACAGAGCTGTGACTTCAAGGCCCCACCTTATTTAGGGTTGGTTTATCTTTTTTCTTTTTTATTATTTATTTATCTATTTTTGGTTTTTCAAGACAGGATTTTTTTGTGTAGTGCATGCTGTCCTGGAACTCACTCTATAAACCAGGCTGGCCTCCAACTCACAGAGGCCCCTTCCTCCTGAGTGCTAGGATTAAAGGTGTGTGCCACTTCCCACCCCTCTGGCTAGCATTTACCTTCTTCACTGCACACAGCTGCTTTCAAAACTTAAACTCAAGCTTCAGAAACAGATGTTCTCCTCCTTCCCCCGGGATGGGGGATCTAAAGAGGAGTCTGTGACTTCAATCTGCCTAGGAGACCTTGGAGACAGTGGAGTCCTGATGGGTAGCTAGGCTAAGCCCAGACCTGTGGGTGTGTGCCCTCCCCTGGGCTTGATCCATTAACCTGAGCTGCTTTCCAGCTCCTGCATGCATAAGGGGCATGGAGAGCCAGGCCCACGCACTGCCACACTCCAAATATCAAGCCAACTCTAAAACATCCCAACTTCGTGGAGTGACCTGATGGATGTAGCTGTCTTTGTAGATGCAAGCATTTTGAGCAAATGATCAGCTACCTTACTCAGATTTGTTAACTAGGTACATTATTGTCAAGAATGCTATTTTTTATCATTTCCTCCAAATGGACGATAGACAATCCATTGCATGCCAGGAAATTTTCATTTTCAATGTGATCCTGCTGAATGAAACTCTTGAAAGTGACTGGTCTCTTGGTCCTGTTTGATGGGCCAGCACAAAGTGTAAACACAAATTTCTACATTTTTGTTTCGGTCAGGAATCAACCCTGGGCCTCACCATGCTAGCCAAGTGTTCCACTCCACTCTAACGAAAGAATCCCTTGCAAGCTAGCTATAGCCTGTTTTCACTGTTTGCTCTGGTAACTCTGGCTCAGCACTGTCTTGAGCCAGAACCCATGTGACGGCTCTCTAAGCCCAGGGCCAAGGCATGCCTCTCCATCAGAACGGAGATAGTGCTTTAGCACTTGTGAAATCATCCAGATGACGCTATCCTTGTGCCCTTTGGGCCTTCTGCATCCTGTCATCACTTCAAGAATGTCCTGCAGGCTGGGATGGCCGTGTGCTCTTTCGATCCATGCTGCCAACGGTCTTCCAGAGCGCTTGCGTGACTGCTCTCCTCCACAGGTATGCTCACAGGCTTCCAAGTAACATTTCCTTATCATCAGTGAGCTCATTCAGCCCACAACTCCCTGATAACCCAGAATACAATAGCTCATAAGTATGAGAGGATTTCTTTCTAACTTACAAAGGGCAAAGGCGACAATTTATCTTAGCTGTATAAACAGTAATAACTGCCATTTGATGAACATCATTAGGCTGCAGTCATAGGATGGGGTCTCTTACCTGCATGACCTCAGGTCTTATCATAGCCACTAAGTTGATCTTACCCATAAGCAAACAGAGGCGCCAAGAATTCAGTGACCTGCTTCAGGTCACTCAGTCGGCAAGTGCAGGGGCAGAGATGGGAAGCCAGAGCAAGTTCTGAGCCACATCACTGCATTTAGTCTGAAGTGTAACGGGTTCACATTGAGCGACCCAGAGTCAGCATTGCTTCCTACAACACCACTACCGCAGCATCAGCACCATTATCCCAGCATCCTTTGTAATCCTCGTCTCTGCTCATTCTACTCATTGCTTCCCACAACACCACTACCGCAGCATCAGCTCCATTATCCCAGCATCCTTTGTAATCCTTGTCTGTGCTCATTCTACCCATTGCTTCCCACAACACCACTACCGCAGCATCAGCTCCATTATCCCAGCATCCTTTGTAATCCTTGTCTGTGCTCATTCTACCCATTGCTTCCCACAATACCACTACCGCAGCATCAGCACCATTATCCCAGCATCCTTTTTAATCCTCGTCTCTGCTCATTCTACCCATTGCTTCCCACAATACTTGCCTGAGCTCAGCTGACACTTATTTCCAGTTCCTAGAAAAAGGAATGTATTGTCCTGTTTCCAAAGCTACACAGGACACTTCTGCATCATTCACAGTTTGAGCTAATACCAAATGCCTACAGCCTTGATTTTGTCACTTAGAATGACCCAGGGGCCACAAATGAGATAACTCAATTCTCCATGTGTTACTTAACATGGTGAAGGTAACAAATCCTGCTCCCTTTACTGACCTCCTATCTTCCCTCTTCAGGAAAACAGACAGACAAACCTTTTCACTTCTCATCTGTGATTGCTTGTAAGAGGGAGAAAGCAGCTTTGGGGTTTGCTGGGCTTGTGGGACGTGGGCTACTGCAGTCGTAAGAGGTCAGGGTCACGAAGGTGCGTGGACAAAGGCTGACCGCGATGTACAGACAGCCAGGCGCTCATTCTGCTGAGGGTAGCAGAGCGTGTGTGTGTGTGTGTGTGTGTGTGTGTGTGTGTGTGTGTGTGTGTGT